>NIJG01000326.1:24884-41639 GCA_002201625.1 Euglossa dilemma
AAACCTTTCGAGACCGTTACCACCTTCTATGGTAAGGACTTCGGCAAAACGATTGACCTTATGGAAAGTGGTAACGATGTACAAAGGTGTGACAGCCCGATTTAATATTCAAGCCGTGTACAAAGGTGTATATTGCCAATACTCTTCAGAAGATGGGCTCCACGAATACCTGCTATGACTCTCGCAAGCACCGGATATGTGACGCTATTTACTTAGCCGTCCGAATCTCAAGGATGGTGGTAACCTTTTCGAACGGTTTGTCTCCCGATTTCGATATTTATTCATGAAAATGTGGTGCCTGTCCGCTAGTATGTCAAATTATTTGCATCCGTGAACGATAAGCGAAGCGCTCGCAAGAGTGGGTTAGGTTCACGGAAAGTAAGGTACCCGGTAATAGGTATGACTTTATACGGATTGGTAATGTTCGCCGACGGATTCGCTCTCGACTTTAATATTCATACTGTGAGTTAAGGTGCCTATTGCCAATGCTGTTCAGCGGACATACTCCCGGAGTTCTTGGTTTGACTCTCGGAGTCGCAGAATAGGTGAAGCTATTGACTTAGCCGTTCGTGTCTGGGAGAAGGAGGCAGCGTGCTCGAGCGGATTGACCCCCGATCATCTAATTCATTCATGAAGATTAAAGTGCCCGTCACCAAAATGAATACAAATTTCTTTCTCTGAAGAAGAAGTTATACTGTCGATGTAATTCGTTAGGCTTTCGGAAGTTAAGGCCTTCGTTAAAGAGTTTGACTCTATAACTGTATGTAACGTTCCTCCACCGTTTGAGTCACTACTTTCTATTCATACCTCGAATTGAGGTGTCTATTGCCAAATCTGTTCAGTGGTTTCACGAACGAAGTACCTGTTTGACTCTAGGAATCGCGTGATAATAGAAACTATTGACTTAGCCGTTCGTCCCTAGCAGAAGGTGGTAACGTCCACGATCGGTTTGACACTCGATCTTCTAATTCATATATGAAAATAAGGTGTGCTTCTGCTATAATGTCTACTAATTTGTTACCGCTAGCACTAAGCATGACACTCGCTACTGCAGGCTAGTTCTTGGAAGGCAAGGTATGCGGTAAAATGTATGCCTTTATATCATTTGGTAATGATCTCCGTCGAATTGATTTTCTACTTTAATATTCGTATCGTGAAATAAGGTGTCTATTGCCAATACTGTACAGTGCATTCTCTCCCGGAATACCGGGTTTCATTCTCGGAATCGCATGATATGTGAAGCTATTGACTTAGCCGCACGACACGCAAAGGTTTCGGTTACGTGTATCACCGTCGATCATCTAATTTATACGTGAAGTAAAGGTGCCCGTCATTAAAATGAAGATTTATTTCATCCTCTGAACAGGCATTTATACTCTCGATACAGCGGATTAATTTTTCGTAGGGTAAGGTCTTTGATAGAACGTTTGACATCATTGGAATTTGTAACGATCTTTCACGGTGTGACGCTCTATTTTAATATTCAATTCGTGAATTAAGGTATCCATTGCCAATTCTGTACAGCGAATTTGCTCCCGGAATATCTCGTATGACTTTAAATTACAGGGAGTATGAATATTGACTTAACCGATTGAATCTCAAATATGGTGGTAACTTTCTCGTTCGGTTTGACCATCGATCTTCCATTTCATACATGAAATAAGGGTACCCGACACTAAAATGAACACTAATTTGCTCCTCTGAACACGAAGATATAAATCTCTATACAGCGGGTTAGCTTCTCGGAAGGGAAGGCCTTCGCTATGAAGTTTGACTCTATATCAATACGTAACGACCTACAAAAGTTTGACTCTGCACTTTAATATTTATACCATGAAATGGGGTGTACGATACCTATAGGTTACGTTCTACAAAGGCTTGCTTCTGTTTTCTCTCGGAATCAGAGGATATGTGAAGCTTTGACTTAGCCGATCGTCTCTCTCAGAAGATGGTAACGATATCGAACGGTTTGGCACTCGATCTTTTAATTCATGCGTGGTATTATTTTGCCCGTCACTAAAATGTATACTAATTCGCACCTCAGTACACGCTGTTACACTCCCGATACAGCTTGTCAGATTTTCGTAGGATGAGGCATTCCGTAAGAAGTTTAACCCTACACGAATATTTAATGTTCTGCAAGTGCTTGACGACGTGCTTTAATATTCAGTCCTTCAACTGAGCTGTCTATTACCAACACTGTATATCGCATTTACTCCTGGTATATCTGGTTTAACTTTCGGAATCACAGTATAGGTGATGCATTTGACATAGCTGTCTACCTCGCATGGAAGGTGGTATCGTTCGTGAACGGTTTGACACTTCGATCGTCTAATTCATACAAGAAATTATGGTTCCCGTCACTGACGTGATTACTAATTTCCTCCTGTGAACGCGAATTTATACTCTCGATGTCGCGGGTGAGGTTCGCGGAAGGGAAGGACTTCGGTAATGCGTTTGACAATATAACTATTGGTAGCGTTCTCAAGCGGTGTGACGCTCTATTTTAATATTCCAACCGTGAATTATGCTGCCCATTGCAAATACTGTTCAGCGGATTTACTCCCGTATTATCTAATATGAATCTCGGAATCAGAGGATGGGTGATGCTATTGACTTAGGCGTTCGACTCTCACAGAAGGTGATAACGCTATGGAAGTGGTTGAAGCCCGATCTTCTAATTCATGCAAGCAATCAAGCAATTAAGTTGGGTTTGGTTCTCGGAATGTAGTACCTTCCGTAACAGTTTTCTCTATAAGAATTGGTATTGTTCCCCGACGGTTGGACTCTCAACTATAGTATTCATACCATAAATTAAGGTCACTATTACCAATGCTTTTCAGCGAATTTACTCCCGGAAGCCCTGGTTTGAAACTCTGAATCACAGGATAGGTAAGACTCCTGTCCTAGCTGTACGAATCCCAAAGTCGATGGTCACGTTTGAAAACGGTTTGACGCTCGTTATTCCATTAAAGTGTCTACTAATTTGTTTCGTGGAACACGAAGTTCTGGTATTGATACAGCGGATTATGTTCCTGAAGGTAGGATATGCGATAAAGTGTATGACGTTATAGCAATTGGTTATGTTCATCAGCGGATTGACTCTCTGCTTTAATATTCAAACGGTGAATGATGGCGTCTATTGGCACGACTCTCCAGCGGATGTTCTCCTGGAGTACCTTGTTTGACTCTCCGAATGACTGGATAGGTGAAGGTGTTGACATAGCCGTGCGACTCTCACAGACTCATACTCATTACCGGATACCGTACCATCCATGAACATAACCCGCTATATCGTGGGAATAAGTTTGTGTTCAGAGATGCAAATCAGTAGACATTTTAGCAGACGCACTCGTTAATTTCATGTATTAATAGGAAGATCGAGAGGCGAACTGTCCACAACGTTACAACCTTCTTTGTGAATTCACATATATAACACAATAGCCTCACCTACCATGTGGTTCCGAGAGTCACGCTAGGTATATCAGGATTATTTCCTCTGAAGATTATTGGCAATAGATACCTTAATTCACGGTTCGAACATTAAAATAGAGCTTCAAACCGTATGAGAAGGATACCAATTTCTATGAAGTCAATCGCTTTACCAAAGATATTACCTACCGCCAACCTCAACCGCTTCATCGAGAGTATAGCTTCGTGTTCGGAGAAGCAAGGTAGTTGGCATTTTAGTCACGGACGCCTTAATTTCATTATGAATAAGAATATCGAGGGTCAAGGCGCTTAAGAACGTTACCGCCCTCTTTGAGATTCCAACGGCTAAGTCAATATCTACACCTCTCCTATTATTCCCAGATTCAATCCAGGTATTTCTGCAGTAAATACACTGAATAGTATTGGATATAGACACCTTGCTCCACGGTTTGAGTATTAAAATAGACCGTCACCCCGTTTGAGATATTTACCAGTAGCTATAAAGTCGATCGTTTTACCGAAGGGCTTACCCTCCGAAAACCTAACCCAGTCTACCGAGAGCATAACTTTGTGGATAGATAGTGGCACTAGCTTATATTATGGTGATGGCATCTTGATTCCATCTATGAATTAGAAGGACAATGGTAAAATAGTTCGAGACCATTACTACCTTCTTCGGTATTCGATCGGCCAAGTGAATAGCTTCACCTGTCCAGTGACTCGGAAAGCCAAACCAGGTACTACTGGAGTAAATTCGCTTAACAGTATTGGCATCCGACATCTTGAATCACGGTTCGATTATTACAAGCAGGCCGTCAAGCCGTTGTAGAACATTGCCAATTGGTTTTAACGCAAACGTTTTACCAAATACTTTACCATCTGCGAACCTCCCTCGCTGTATCGAGAGTATAACTTCATGATCAGAGATATAAATTGGTATACATTTTAGTGGTGGTCACCGAAACTTCCGGTAGGAATTGGATGATATATTGTATTCCCGTTCGGGAACATCACAACCTTCGTCGAAAGTCGCACACCTAAGTCAATGGCTGCAGCTATCGTCCGATTCCGAGAGGCAAATCAGGTATTCCAGGAGTAAACACGCTGAACAGTATTGGCAATAAATACCTCAACTCACTGTATGAATATTAAAGTACAGAATCAAACCGCTGGAGAACATTACCAATTGGCATAACGTCATACTCCTTACCGGATAGCTCACCTTCCCAGAACATAACCAGTAGTAGTACCAGTAGTAAGTCAATAGTTTCACCTGTACTGTGATTCCGAGAACCAAGCCAGGTATTACAGGAAAATTCTGCTTATCACTATATGCATTAGATTCACTATTTCAGGGTATAAATATTAGAATACGGTGTCAATTCTTTGTAGAACGTTACCTATTGGTATAGTGTCAAACTTTGTACCCAATCTCTGACCTTACGATAACTTAACCCGCTGCATCGAGAGTATAACTTCGTGTCCAGAAAAACCAATTACAATTCATTTTAGGACGGGCACCTAAATTTCATGTACGAATAAGATGGAGAGTCAAGCCGTTGGAGAACGTTACCACCTTCTCCGATAGTCGAACGGCTACATCAATAGCCTCACCTATCCTGTGAATCCGTGAGTCAAACCAGGTATTCAGGAAGTAAGTCCGCTGAAGTGTATTTTCAAAAGACACCAAAATTCACTGTATGAATATTAAGGTACAGTGTCGAACCGTTGTAGAACGATACACATTGGAATGAAGACATCTTCATGATCGAAGGTCATACCTTCCGAGAAGCAGACACGCTGCACCTAGAGTATAGCTTCGAGCTCAGGGAAACATATTAGTATAGATTTTAGGGATGAGCACCATAATTTCATGTATAGCATAGAAGACCGACTGTTACTGGGTTCGGCAACGTTACCGGCTTCATTGAGAATCGCATAGCTATGGCAATATCTTCACCTATCCTGTGGTTCCTAGTGTCAAACCAGTCATTACGGGTCTAAATCCGCTGTACAGTATAGGCATTAGAAGCTCGACTTCCCGGTATAAATATTAAAGTACAGAGATGCACAGTTGTGCAACTTTACATATTGGTATGTAGACTAACTTTTCACGGAAGGCCGTACCACCCGAGAGCCTGACCCGCTGCAACGAGAGTACAACTTCGTGTTCAGAGAAACAAACTAGATTACATTTTATTGACGGCCACCTTAATTTCATCTATAAATAGGAAGATTCAAACCGACGTAGATCGATAAGTATTTGTATATTGTCAAACACTTCACAGAAAGCCTGGCCTTCGAGAATCAAATCCGCTGTATAGACAGTATAGCATGGTGATCAGAGATACAAGTTACTTTGCATTATAGTGACGGGCACATTTATTATATGGAGAGTCAAACCAGGTATACCTGGAGTACATCCGCTGAATTGTATTGCCAATAGACCTCTTCGTTCAGTGTTTGAATACCAAAGTAGAGCTTCAAACCGTATGTGAACATTACCAATTGTTATAAAGACAAACGTCTTACCGAAGTCCGTATCATCCGCGCACCACACAAGCTTCATCAAGAGTGTAACTTCGGGTTCAGAGAGTCAAATTTGTAAACATTTTACTGACGTGGACCTTAATTTCATTATGAATAAGCAGATCAAGGGTCAGACCGTTTGAGAAGGTTACCACCATCTTTGACATTCAGACGGCTAAGTATATTGCTTCACCTCGTCCGTGATTCCGAGAGTTAAATATGGTAAAGTGGCGAGTAAGTCCGCTGCAATATATTGGCAATTGACAGCTCAATTCACGGTATGAATATTAGTCTGGAGATTCAAACCGACGGAGAATATTACCAATGCGCATAAGGACATTTCCTTTACCGAATCCCATAGCATCCGTGAACCTGGCACGCTGTGGCGAGTGTCCTGATTAATGCGCACGGAAACAAATCAGTAGATTTTATAGCGGCCTAACACCACACTCATGTGTATAAAAATCAACATCAAGAGTCAATGCGTCCGAGAACGTTACCACCAGCTGTGAGAGACGAACGCCCGAGTCAATAGCTTCAGCTACCCTGTGATACCGTAGAGCCAAACGTCGTATGCCAGGAGTATATCCGCGTAGCAGTAATGGCAATAGTCACCATAATTCACGCTGTGAATATTAATGTAGCGAGTCAAAACGTCGGTCAACATTACAGGTTGGTATAAAGTCATTCCTTTTACAGATTGCCTTACCTACCGAGAATATAACCGGCGGCAAAGAGTGTCATGCTTTGTGTACAGTGAAAAAAATGAGTATTCATATTAGTGACGGGACCCTTAATTTCATGTATGAATGAGAAGATTGCGAGGGAAATCCTTCCAGATTGTTAGCATCTTCATTGAGGATCGAACATGTATGACAATAGCTTCACTTGTCCTGCGATTCCGAGAGCAATACCAGGTATCTCAGGAGTACATCCGCTGAAGAGATTGGCAATGGATACCATAATTCACAGTCTTTATACCAAAGTGGAGCGGCAAGCAGTTTGCGAACGATACCACTTTCCATAACGTCATACGCCTTACCGGATACTTTACCTTCCGAGAAGATATCACACTGTATCGCAGGTATAACTTCATATTTATAGAAACAAATTAGTATACATTCTAGTGACAGGCACCTTAATTTCATGCATGAATAAGAAGATCGAGTGTCAAACCGTTCGAAAATGTTACCACCTGCTTTGAATGTCGCACATCTAAGACAATAGCTGCAGCTATCCTGTGATTCCGCGGATCAAACCAGGTATTCCTGGAGTAAATCCGCGGAACAGTATTGGCAATAGAAACCTCAACATACGGCTCGAATATTAATGTACAGGCACAGTCCATTGTAGAACGATACTAATTGCTATAAACTCAAACGTTTTGCGATAGACCTTACGCCCCAAAAAATTAACCGGCTGTATCGAGAGTATAACATTGTGTTCAGAGAAAGAAATTAGAATTCACTTCAGTGATGGACACCTCATTTTTATGTTTGAATCAGAAGATCGAGTGTCAAACTTTTCCAGATCTTCGCACTGCCTTTGAGCGCCGATCGGCAAAGTCAATAGCCTCACCTATAGTTGTGATTCCTAGTGTCATGCCTGATATTCGATTTGACTGTATACCTTAATACTTTTACCGAGAAATAGGGTGTCTAATGCTATACAGTGCAGCGGATATACTCTCAGAATACCTGGCGTGACTCTCGGAATCACAGGACAGTTGCGGCTATTGCCTTAGCCGTTCAATTCTGAAAGAAGGTGATAACGTTCTGCAACTGTTTGACACTCGATCTTCTTATTCCAACATGAAATNTGATAACGTTCTGCAACTGTTTGACACTCGATCTTCTTATTCCAACATGAAATTAAGGTGCCCGTCACTAAAATGTATACTAATTGGCTTCTCTGAACACGAAGTTATACTCACCATACGGCGGGCTATCTTCCCGGATGGTAAGGCCGTCGGTAAAATGTTTGACTCCATACCAATAGGTAACATTGTACAACTGTGTGACTCTGTACTTTTTTACTTATTGCGGGAAGTAGAGTTTTTAATGCCGATACTATGCAACGGATTTACTGCAAATATACCTGGTTTCACTCTCGGAATCATTGGGTAGGTGGAGTCATTGAGATAGCAGTTTGACTCTTATTGAGTGTAGTAAATTTCTCGAAAGGATTGACCCTCGATCTTCCAATTCATGCAAGAAATTACGATAACCGTCACTAAAATGTATACTAGTATTATCACGTGTAGACTAAGCAAGACAATATGAAAAGCGCGTTGGGTACACGAAAGGTAAGGTATTGGTTAAAAAGAATGTCTTCCTATCAGTTTGTATTAATTTCGATGATTTGGCTCTCAACCTCAGTATTCACGCCGTGATTTAATGTGTCCATAGCCAATACTGTTCTGCGAATTTAATCCTGGTATACCTCGTTTGGCTGTCGGAATCACAGGATAGGTGCAGCAATTGACATAGCCGTTAGGCTCTCAATGAAGGTGGTAACGCTCTCGAACGGTTTGATTATCCATTTTGCTGCTCATACATGAAAATAACGTGACCATCTACAAATATTCTACAAATTTGTTTCCGTGAATAATGAGTGCGACACTGGCTACAGCGGGATAGATTCTCCTAAGGTTAGCTATTCGGTAAAAAGGATGACATTATACGATCTAGTAATGTTCTCAGACGGTTTAACTCACTACTTCATTATTCATGCCGTGAAATATGATGTCTATTGCAAAGCGGGTCAGCGGATTTACTACTGGAATACCTCGTATGATTCTTGGAATCTTTGAATAGGTGAAGCTATTCGCTTTACTGCTCGTCTCGAAAAGAATGTGCTACATGTTCTCGATAGGTGTGGCCCTCGATCTTCTAATTCATACATAAAACAAACGTGCCCAACACTAAAATGTTTAGTAATTTGATCCTCTGCACACGGCGATATACTCTCGATACAGCGGGATATCTTTTCGAAAGGTAAGACCTTCGGTAAGAAATTTGACTCTATACGAATACGTAACGATCTGCAACGATTTGACGATCTGCCTTAACATTCAAACCGCGAACTATGCTGTCTATTGCCAATACTCTTCAGCGGATTTACTCACGGAATACCTAGGGCGACTCTCGAAACCACAGGATAAGTGAAGCTATTGCGTTAAATGCGCGATTTCACAATGAAGGTGGCAACGTTCTGGAATGGCTTGCCTCTCGATCATCTCATTCATATATGAAATGCAGGTGCCCATCACTACAATGAATACTAACTTTGTACCTCTGTAGCTGAAGTTATACTCTCGATACGGTGATTTAGCTTCTCGGCCGGTCAGGCCATCGATGAATGGATTGACTTTATACCAATGGTTGACGTTCTCAAACTCTTTCACATTTACTTTAATATTCAAACCGTGATTTAAGTGGTCCGTTGCGAATGGTGTACAGCGGATTGACTCCCGGAATATCTGTTTTGACTCTCGGAATCATGGGATAGGTGAAGCAAATTACTAAATCGTTTGATTCTTATTTATAGTTGTGACGCTCTCGAACGGATTTAGCCTCGATCTTATAAATCATACATGAAGTTAAGGTGCCCGTCTGTATAATGTATAGTAATTTGTTCCTCTGAAGACGATGTTGTACTCTCGATACAGCGCATTAGACATTCGGAGGGTGAGGTCATCAGTGAAATGTTTGACTTTATACCAATTGGTAACGTTGCCAAATGGAGAGACAATATACTTTAGTATTCAAACCGTGAATTAAGGCTCCTGTTATCAATACCGTTCAGCGGATTTACTCTCGGAACACCTGCTTTGCCTTTCGCGATCACAGGATGGGAGAAGCTATAGTCTTGGCCGCTCGACTCTTTAAACTTTGTGGTTACGTTGTCGCACTGTATCACGCTCAACATTCTATTTCAAACATGGAATTAAGCTGCCAGTCACTGAAATGAATACTAACCTCCTTCTGTCATCACGAAGTTATACTTTCGATGAAGTGGGTGAGGTTCGCGGAACGTAAGGCCTTCGTAAACCGATTAACTTTATAGCAATTGGTAGCGTTTTCAAACGGTGTGACGCTCCAGTTTTAAATTCTGTCGGTCAATTATGGTGTCCATTGCCAAAACTGTTCAACGAATTTACTCCCAGAATACCTTTTTTCACTTTTGAAATCGTAGGATAGGTGAAGCTATTGGCTAACCGTTCGTCTCTCACAGAAGGTGATAACGTTCTCGAAAGGTTTTACTCATGATTTTCCTATTCATATATGTAAATAATGTGACCGTGATTAAAATTTATCCAATATACACATTGCGGATTGATGTGCCTATTGTCAATAGGTTTCAGCGGACATACTCCCGGAATACCTCGTTTGTCTCTCGGTATCGCAGGATAGGTGAAGCTATTGACACACATGTGCGACTATCAATGAAAGTGAGATCGTTCTCCATCGGTTCGACTCTCGATTTTGCTATTCATACATGAAAGAAATCTGTCCGTCTTATAAAATATTTACTAAATTGTTTACGATTAGACTAAGCAGCACACTCCCTGCACCGGGTTGAGTTCTCGGAAGGTATAGTATTGGTAAAACGTTCGACTTTATACAGACTGGTATCGTTCTCAATCGGTTTCACGCTCTACGTTAATATTCAAACCGTGAAATAAATTATCCATTGCCAATATTGTACAGATTGTTGACTCTTGGAATGCCTAGTTCGTCTTTCGGAAACACTGGACAGGTGAAACTACTAACTTATCCGTTCGGGTCATAAATATTGAGGTAACATTCTCGACCGGTTTCGCCGTTTACCTTCTTATTCATACATGAAGATAAGGTGAACGTCACTGAAATGAATACTAATTTCTTTCGCTCAGCATGATGTTGTACTCTCCATGACGTGGGCGAGGTTCGCGCAAGTTAACTCCATCGGGAAATGGTTTGACGTTATATCAATTGGTGACGTTCTCAAACGGATCGACGCTCTACTGTAATAATCGTACCGTGAATTAAGGTGTCCATTGCCAATACGGTTCATCAGATTCACTCCTGATATACCTGGTTTGACTGTCGGACTCGTAGGATCGGCGAAGCTACTGACATAGCCGTTGGTCTCTAACAGAGGAGGCAACGATCTCGATTGATTTGTTCCTCGATATTCAAATTCGTACATGAAGTTAAGGTGTTCGTCACTGAAGTGAGTAATAATTTTCTGCATTGAACACGGAGTCAAGCTCTCGAAACGGCGAATTTGCCTCTATGTCGGTAATGCCATCTGTAAGGTGTTTGACCTTATACCAATATAAACCGTTCTGCAACGGTTTGACGGTCTGCTTTATGATTCCAACCGGGAATTACGGTGTCCATTGCCAATACACTTCAGCGATTTTTCTTTCGGATTACCTTATTTTCTCGCGGAATCACAGGATGGCTGGAGCAATTGACTTATGCGTTCGTCTCTCCATCAGTGTGGTAACGGTCCAGATCTGTTTGACACCTGATTTCTAATTCATTCATCAAATTAACGTGCCCGTCACAGACAAAATACTAATTTCTTTTTCTGAAGAGGAAGTTATACTCCCGATGAAGCGGTTGAGGTTCACGGACGGTAAGGCCTTCGTTAACACGTAGGAATTTATGTAAATAGGTAGCGTTCTCAAACGGTGTCACGCTCTACAATAATATTCAAACCGTTAAATAAGGTTTACATTGCCAATAGTTTATAGGGGATTGACCCCAGGAATACCAGGTTTGACTATCGGAATCGCAAGGTGGGTGATGTTATTGGCTTAGCCGATCGTCTCTCACAGAAGGTGGAAACGTTCTCGATCGATTTGGCACTCGACATTTTTTAATGCATACTTGAAGTTATGGTGCCCGTCACTGAAATGATGACTAATATCCTTCTGTGAACACGATGTTATGCTCCCGAAACGGCGAGTTTGCCTATTTGTAGGTAAAGCCATCTATAAAGTGTTTGACTTTATACCAAATGGCCATGCTCTCAATCGGTTTGGCGCTCTTCGTTACTATTCAAGCTGTGAATTGAGGTGCATATTGGCCGCAACGATCAGTGGATTTACTCCAGTAATGCCTGGTGTGACACTCCGAATCACTGGATAGGTGAAGCTATTGCCATAGCCGTTCAGCCCTCAAAGAAAGTGGTAACGATCTCGAACGGTTTGACACTCGATCTTCTAACTCATGTTTGAAAATAGGGTGTGATTCTGCTATAACCTCTACTAATTTCTTTCCTTGAACATTAAGCAGGACACATGCTACTGCGCGTTAGGTTCTCGGAAGGTAAGTTATTCGGTTAAAGGAATGACTTTATATGAATTGTTATTCTACGTCCTCAGTTTGACACTCTACGTTCTTTTACATACCGTGAATTAAGGTGTCCATTGTCAATTCTGTACACTGCATGTACACCCGGAATATCTGGTATGACTTTCGGTATCACAGTATACGTGAAGCTATTGACTTTGCTGCGTGACGCTCAAGGAAGGTGCTATTGTTCCCGATCGCTTTGACACTGGATGTTGATATTTGTACATCAAAATGTGGGGTCCGGTTTCTAAAATGTCTTCTAATTTGTTTCTGTAAACAATACAGGAGACACTCGCTGCAGCGTGGTAGGTTCTCCGAACGTAAGGTATTCGATAAAAAGAATGACTTAATACGAATTGGTAATGATCGCCGACGGCTTCACTGCCTACTACAGTATTCATACTGTGAAGTATGGTGTCTATTGCCAATACTGTTTAGTTCAATTACTCCCGGAATACCTGGATTGAATTTCGGAATCACAGAACAAGTTGTGCTATTGACGTAGCTGTGCGACTAGCGAAGAAGGTGGTACCGTTCTCGAACGTTTAGACTCTTAATTTTGCTATTCATACTTGAATATGCGGTGTCCGTCTGGTATAATGATTACCAATCTATCTGCGTGACCACTGAGCAAAACAATCCCTACAGCGGGTTAGGTCCTCGGACAGTAAGGCCGTCGGTAAAAAGTTTGTCTGTATACCAGTGGTTAACGTCCTGCAATGGATTGACTCCCGACATTAATATTCATACCGTGAATAAAGGTGCCTATTTACAATTCTGTTCAGCAGATTCACTCCGGGGATACCTGAACTGACTCTCGGAATCACAGAATAGGGTAAGCTATTCACTTAGCTGTTCGACTCTCAAAGTGGGTGGTAACGTTCTCGAATGGATTGGCACTCGATCTTCTAATTCATACATGAAATTATGGTGTCCGTCGCTAAAATGTATAGTAATGTGTTTATCGAAACACGAAGCTATACTCTCGATACAGCGGGTTATGTTTGCGGACGGTAAGGCTTTTCGTAGGAAGTTTGACCATATACCAATAGGCAATGTTCTCCGACGGTTGGACTCTCATCCTTAATATTCATACCGCGAAATAATGTGTTTAATATCAATACCGTACAGCGGGTTTAGTCGCGGATTACCAGCTCTTGAATCCCAGGATAGGTAAAGATATTGACTCTCAAAGTGGGTGATACCGTTTTCGAACGGTTTGACCCTCGACTGTCTAATTCGTTCATGATATTAAGGCGCCCGTCACAGAAATTAAATTTATCTTCTATCTCTGAACCCGGAGTAATACTCTCCAAACGGCGTGTTAACTTCTCCGAAGGTATTGCCATTCGTATAGAATTTGACTTCATATCAATAGGCAACGCTCTAAATCGGATTGGCGCTATACTTTAATATTCAAACCATGAATTAAAGTGTCAGTTGTCAATACCCTTCAGCGGACTTACTGCTGGAATAAGTAGTTGTCTCTCGGTATCTCAGGATAGGTGAAGCTTCTGACTTAGTCGTTCGAGCCTCAAGCAAGGTGGTAAAGTATGCGAACGGTTTGACACACGATCTGCTAAATCATACATGTAATTAAGGTCCCCGTCACTAAAATTTATAGTAATGTGTTCCACTGAACACTATGATACAGCCTCGATACAGTTGGTTAGATTCACCGCGGGTTAGACTTTCGGTATGAAGTTTGACTCTATGCCAATAGGTAGCGTGCTACAACGATTTCATTGAGTACTTTAACACTTATACCGTGCAATAGGGTATATAAGGACAATGGTATACAGCGGATCTACTCCCGGAATACCTGGATTGACTCGCGGCATCACAATCTATTGAAACTTATCCCTTCGACCCTCAAAGAAGGCGGCAAGGTTCCCGAACCATTTGATACTCGATCTTCTAATACATACATGAACTTATGGCCCCCGTCACTAGATTGTATACTAATTTCTCTCTCTGAATACGTAGTTATACTGTCGATACAGCGGGTTACGTTCGCGAAATGTTAGGCCCTCTGTGTGAAATGTGAATCTGTACCAATAGGTAACCTTCTACAACGGTTTGTCCCTGTACGTTGCCAATACTGTTGCCAATACTGTTCAGGCTATCTACTCAAGGAATACTCGGTATGACTATCGGAAACAAAGG
This sequence comes from Euglossa dilemma, assembly GCA_002201625.1. Taxonomy (NCBI): domain Eukaryota; kingdom Metazoa; phylum Arthropoda; class Insecta; order Hymenoptera; family Apidae; genus Euglossa; species Euglossa dilemma. The sequence continues at coordinate 39,362 of NIJG01000326.1, forward strand.
ATAGGAGAAGTTATTGACTTAGCCGTTCGTCTCTAACAGAAGGAGGCAACGTTCTCTAGCGTTCTGACCCTTAATCTTCTAGTTCATACATGAAGTTAAGGTACCCGTTGCTAAAATGAATACTACTATCCATCTGATCATGAAGTTATACTTTCGATACAGTGGGTTTGTTTCTCGGAATGTAAGGCTTTTTGTATTTGGTTTTACTGAATAGCAATTCGTAACGATCTACAACGGTTAGCTATGTACTTTAAAATTTATACCGTGAAATAAACTGTCTAGTGCCCAAACTATCCAGCGTATTTACTTACGGAGTACCTGGTTTGGTTCTCGGAGTCACAGGATAGATGAAGCTAATGACATAGCCGTTAGGCTCTCACGGAAGGTTGTAACGTTGTCGAACTGCTTGACGTCGATCTTCTACTTCATACATGTACTTGTGTTTGCCGTCACCAAAATGTATACTAACTTGCATCCTTGAACACGATGTTATACACGCGATACATCGGGTTAGCTTCTCGGAAGGTAAGGCCTTCGGTTACAAGTTAGATTCCATGACAATATGAAACGTGCTACAACGGCAACTCTGTGTACTTGCATATTTATACCGTGAAATAGGGTGCCTAATGCCCATACTGAACAGTAGACTTTCTCGCGGAATACCTGATTTGAATCTCGGAATCATTGAATGTGTGAAGCTATTGACTCAGGCCTTCTACTCTCAAAGATGATGGCTAGGTTCACGAACGAAGACTTTCGGCTCTGCTATTCGTGCATGAAAATGCGGCTTCCGTCTGCTAAAATGTCCACTAATTTTTTTCCGTCATCAGGGAGCCATACACTTCCTGCAGCGGTTTAATGTTCTCGACTGGTGAAGCATTCAGTAAAAAGAATGACTTTATACTGATTGGTTATGACCTCCGACTGTTTGTCGCTCCACTTTAATATTCAAGCCGAAAAATAAGGAGTATAAGGCCAACACTGGTTAGTGCATTTTCTTCCGTAATACCTTGCTTGACTTTCGGAATCACAGATTAGGTGTAGCTATTAACTTAGACGTTCGAACATCAAGGAAGGGGTTAACGTTCTGGAACTGTTTGGCCCCCGATGTTCATATCCCATATATGAAATTATAATGTGAATATATATATAATGTGAATATAATGCTTACTAATTCGCTTCTCCGAACACGAAGTTATACTCCCGATACAGTGGGTTATCTTCTCGAAGGTAAGGCATTCTGTGAAACTTTGACTCTTTAGCAATAAGTAGCATTCTCAAACGGTTTGACGCTCTACTGCATTATTCAAACCGTGATCTAGGGTGCCTATTGGCAAAACTCTTCCGCAGACTTACTCCCAGAATACGTGGTTTGACTCTCCGAATCACGGGATAGGTAAAGCTATTGGCTTAGCCGTTCCAGGCTCGGGAAAAGTGGTAAAGTACGCGAACGGTTTGACCCTCAATGTTCAATATCATACATGAAATAGAGGTGCGCGACACTAGGATGTATACTAATTTGATGCTCTAAGCGTGAGGTTATCCTTTCAATGCAACGGTTGAGGTTCTCGGAGGGAGAGGCCATCGGTGAAGAGTTTGACTCTATACCAATTGGTATCGTTCTACAACCGGTTGTTTCCATACATTAATATTCGAGCCGTAAATTGACGTATCTATGGCCAATACCGATCGGCGAATTTATTCCCGGATTAACTGGTTTACGCCTTGGAATCACAGGTAGGTGAAGCTATTGGCTTAGTCGTTCGACTCTCAAAGAAGGTGGAAACGTTCTCGAACGGTTTGACCCTCCATCTTCCTATTGATACATGCAATTAAAGTGTCCACCTACTAAAGTGTCTACTAATTTGTTTCATACAACACTACGGAAGACACTTTTTGCAGCGGGGTAGGTTCTCGGAAGGTAAGGTGTTGGGTAAAAATAATTTCTCTGTTTCAATTCATATCGTTCTCCGGCGGTTTGACTAAGTACCTACAAAGTTATACCACGAATTAAGTCATCTTTTGCTAATATTCTTCAGCGTGTGTACGCCTTGATTGCCTGGATTGAATCCCGCATGCATAGCATAGAATAAGCTACTGACTTGCACTTTCGAAATTCGCTGTACGTGGTAAATTTCACGAACGGTTTGTCTCTCGAATTTCCTATGCATGCATGAAATTATGGTGCACGCCACTAAAGTGTATACTAATTCGTTCCTCTGAGAAGGATGTTATAGTCTCGATACAGCGGGTTAGCTTCTCCGAAGGAGCGGCCTCC
>NIJG01000326.1:44376-106451 GCA_002201625.1 Euglossa dilemma
TAGTGTCTCGGAAGGTATGGTATTCGGGGAAACGAATGACTTTATATGAAATTTTATTTCTCTTCCAGGGTTTGACTCTCTGCTTCCTTGTGTATACCGTGACGAAAGGTGTCCTTTGCCAATGCTGCTCAGAGTGTTTACACCCGGAATACCCGGCTGGAGCCTCGGAATCACAGGATATGTGATGCTATTGACTTAGGCGTTCGTCTCGCACAGAAGGTGATAACGTTATGGAATGTGTTGATGCTCGATCCTCTAATTCATGTAAGTAATTAAGTTGCTCGTCGCTGAAAAGTATACTCATTCCTTTCTCCGAGCACGAAGTTATACTCTTCATACAGCGGGCTTGGTTCTCGGAATGTAGTGCCTTCCGTAACAATTTACTCTATAAGAATTGGTATTGATCCCCGATGGTCGGAATCTCTACTATAGTATTCATACCTTGAATTAAGGTCGCTATTGCCAATGCTCTTCAGCGGATTTACTCCCGGAAGACCTGATTTGAAACTCTGAATCACAGGATAGGTGAGACTCCTGTCATAGCTGTACGAATCCCAAAGACGTTGGTCACGTTTCAAAACGGTTTGACCCTCGATATTCCATTAAAATGTCTACTAATTTGTTTCACGGAACACGAAATTTTGCTATTGATACAGCGGATTATGTTCTTGAAGGTAGGGTATGCGATAAAGTGTATGACGTTATAGCAATTTGTTATGATCATCAACGGATTGACTGTCTGCTTTAATATTCAAACTGTGAATGATGGCGTCTATTGGCAAGACTCTCCAGCGGATGTACTCCTGGAATACCTGGTTTGACATTCCAAATGACTGGATAGGTGAAGGTGCTCACTTAGCCGTGCGTCCCTCACAGACTCATACTCATTACCGTATACCATACCTTCCGAGAACATTACCCGCTATATCGTGGGTATAAGTTTGTGTTCAGAGAAACAAATCAGTAGACATTTTATCAGTCGCACACTTTAATTTCATGTATTAATAGAAAGATCGATGGTCAAATCGACCGAGATGGTTACGACCTTCTTTGAGAGTCGAGCGACTAAATCATGAGCTTACTCTATCCTGTGATTCCGAGAGTCAGGTCTGGTGTTGCGGCAGTAAATTCGCTGATGAGTGTTGGTAACAGACACCATAATTCACAGTTTCAATATTAGTTTAGACCTTCCAATCCTTTCAGAGCGTTAGCAGTTTTGTATAATGTCAAATGTTTTACTGAAGACCTTACACTCCGAAAGCGTGTCCGGGTGTACCGAGGGTATAACGTCGTGTTCACAGGAACAAATTAGTAAACATTATAGTGACGCACACATTAATTTAGTGTATGAATAAGGAGATAGAGGGACAAACATTTCGAGAACGTTACCACTCTCATTTAGAGTCGAACGGCTAAGTCAATAGCTTCCCCTATCCTGCGATTCCGATAGTCAAGCCAGGTGTTCCTGGAGTAAATCCGGTGTACACTCTTGGGAATGGACACCATAGTTCACGGTCTGAATAATAAAGTACAGTGTCAATCTTCTGTCGAAGTTTTTTCGTAGAACTTGTATTGTCATACTGTCAATAGTTTTGCAGAAAACCGTATCCTCAGAGAACGTATCCCGCTATATCGAGAGTATTCCTTCGTGTTCTGAGATACAAATTAGTATACATTGCAGCGACTGACACCTTAGTTTCATGTATGAAATAGAAGATCGAGGGGAGAACTGTTACATAACGTTACCACCTTCTTTGTGAATTCACATACATATCACAATAGCCTCACCTACCCTGTGGTTCCGAAAGTCACGCTAGGTATACCAGGAGTATATCCGCTGAAGATTATTGGCAATAGACACCTTAATTCGCGGTTTGAATATTAAAGTAGAGCGCGAAACCGTTTGAGATCGTTACTAGTTGGCATAAATTCAAAAGTGTTTCCAATTTCCATACTTTCCGAGAACCTAACCCGCTGCAGCACGTGTGTTGCTTATTGTAAACAGATGCAAATTGATAGATATTTTGGCAAACGGATGCCACATTTGCATGTATGAATAGAAAAATCGACATTCAATCCATTCGAGAATGGTACAAGCTTCTTTGAGTGTCGAACGGTTAAGTAAATAGTTTCCCGTATCCTGAAGTTCCAAGAGTAACCCTAGGTATATCAGGAGTATATGCGCTGAACAGTACTCTCAATGGACACCTTAATTCACGGTTTAAATATTATGGTACAGAGTCTATCCCTTGTAGATCGTTACCCATTGGATTAATGTCAAATGCTTTACCGAAGATCTTGCCCTCCGAGAGCATAACTCGATGTGTCTAGAGTATTACTTCGCATTCAGAGAAGCAAAGTTGTACACATTTTAGTCAGGTGTACATTAATTTCATGCAAGGCCTAGAAGATCGGGGCTCAAACTGTTCGAGATCGTTGTCACCTTCTTTGAGAAAGGAACGGCTGTGACAATAGCGTCACCTATCCTATGATTCCGAGAGTCAAGCGAGGTATTCCTGGAGTAAATCCACTGAATAGTATTTATAATGGACACCTTAGTTCACGATTTGAATATTAATGTAGACAGACAAACCGTTGTAGATCGTTACCAATTGGTTTAGCGTCAAAACTTTTCCGATAGCCCAACCATCGGAGAAGATATCCCGCCGTATCGAGAGTATATTTTCGTGTTCAGGGGATCAAATTAATATACATCTATGTGATGGGGAACATAATTTCATTATGAACAAGAAGATCGTGGGTCAAACCGTTTGAGAACGTTAACACTTCCATTGAGACTCGAACGGCTGAGTCAATAGCTTCACCTTTCCTTGTGATTCATAGAGTCAAGCCTGGTACTCCAGGCGTAAATCCGCAGAACAGTATTGGTAGTAGACACCGTAAATCACTGTATGGTTATAAATGTGGAGGGTTAATCCGTCTGAGAATGTTACCAATTGGTATAGATTCACAGGATTTACCGAAAACCTTACCTTCCGTGAACGTCACCCGTCTCATTGAAAGTATAGTTTCGCATTCTGAGAAAGAAATTAGGCTTCATTTCAGTGACGGGCACGTTAACTTCATGTATGCATTAGAGTATCGATTTTCAAACCGCTCGAGAACGTTACCACCCGCTTTGAGAGTTGAACGGGTAGGCCAATAGCTTTACCTATCCTGCGGTTCTTAGGGTCAAATCAGGTATTCCGGGAGTAAATCCGCAGAGCAGTGTCGGTAATAGACACCTTAATTCACGGTTTTAATATTGAACTAGAGGTCACTCCATTTGAGAATATTACCAATTGGTATAAATTGAAATGTTTCACTGAAGACCTTACCCTACAATTGTCCAATCCGCAATGCCGAGAGTATAATACATGTTCAGAGGAAGAAATTACTATACATTACAACGAGGGGCACCTTTATTTCATATATGAATCAAAAGACCGAGGTTAAAGCCGTTCGAGAACGAAACCGGCTTCTTTGAGGGACGCACAACTAAGTCAATAGCTGCACAGATTCTGTGATTGCGAGAGTGAAACCAGATATTCCGGCAGTAAATTTTGTGTACAGTAATGGCAACGTACTCCTCAATTCGCAGTTTGAATATTACAGCAGGCCGTAAAGCCGTAGTAAAACGTTACCTATTAGTGTAGGGTCAAACTTCTTACAGAATGCCTTACCCTCCGAAAAACTGACCTGCTTTGTCGAAAATATAACACTCCGTTCAGAAAACGAAATTAGTATTCATCGCAGTGACGCGTACCTTACCCTCTTGTATGGGTCAGAAGATCGAGGGTCCAACCGCTCGTGAACCCTGCCACCTTCTTTGAGCGTCGCATAGTTAAGTCGATAGCTGCACAGATCCTGTGAGTCCGAGAGACCAAGCAGTCATTGCGGGAGCAAATCAGCTGTACACTATTGCCGAATGGAGACCTTGTTTCACGACTTCAATACTAAAGTGGGGCGTCAAACTGTTTGAGAAAGTTTCCAATTGATACAAAGTAAAACTTTCTACAGGAGACCATAGTCTCCCCGTACCTAAGCCGCTGTACCTAGAGTATAATTTCGTGACTAGGAAAACAAATGAGTATATATTTTAGCGCCTGTCGCCGTAATTTCAGGTATAAAATAGATGATCGACGGTCAAACCATCCGACAACGTGAGCATCTTCTTTGAGTGTCGAACGGCTATATCAACAGCTCCACTTATCCTGTGATTCCGTCGCTCAAACCGGCATATGGAATATAAATCGGGGGTAACGAATTGGCCTTAGTCACCCTATTTCACCGTATAGGTATCAAACTACAAAGTCAAACCGTTTAGAACGTTACACATTTTTAAGCAGTCAAATTTTTTACAGAGGGTCAAACCGTCCGAGAATGTTACCAAATATCTTTGGAATCGAACGTCTAGTTCAGTAGCTTCACTAATACCATGTTGCGGATATTCAGACCAGGTATTCCGGGAGTAATCCGCTGAGAAGTAGTGGCAATAGACACCTTAATTCATGATATGAATGTTAAAGCGGAACGTCAACCCGCTTCAGAACGTTAGCTATTGGTATAGTGTCAAATATTCTGCTGACAGCCTTCCCTTCGGAGAAGCTAACTCGTCGTACCGAGAGTATAACATCGTGATCAGAGAATGAATTCGGTAGTCATTTCAGTAACGGACATCTTATCTTCCTGTATGAAATAGAAGCTTGTTTGTCAAACCGCTCCATAACGCTGCCAACTTCTGTGAGGTACGACCGCCTTCGTCAATAGCTTCACCTATAGTGTGATTCCGAAAGTCAAATCAGTTATACCGGGAGTGAATCCGCTGTACAGTATTGGCAATAGTCACCTTAATTCACTGTATGACAATAATAGTAGAAAGTCTAACAGTCCGCGAACACTACCAATTCGTACTAAGTCATTCTTCTTACCGAATTTCTTGCCATCCGAGAATCTAACACGCTGGAGCGGGTGTGCTGCTTATGGTTCACTGAAAGAAATTAGTAGACATTTTAGCAGACGGAAACCACATTTTTGTGTATAAATATCAATATCGAGAGTCAACGCGTTCGGGAACGCTACCACCTTCATTGAGCGTCGTACAGGCAAGTCAGCAGCCTTACAAATCCCGTAATAACGAAAGCATAACCAGGTACTCCAGGAGTAAATCCCATGGATAGTATTGGCAATTAACACCTTAATTCACGGATTCAATATTAAAGTACGGCGTCAAACCGGTTTAGAGCGTTGGCAATTGGTATAAAGTAGTACATTATACAGAATACCTTACCCTCCGAAAAATTAACCCGCTGTACCGAGAGTATAAGTTCGTATTCAGTGAAGGAAATTAGTACTCATTCGAGTGACGGGCACTTTAAATTCATCTATGAATGCGAAGATAGGACGCCAAACCGCTCGAGAACGTTGCCGCCTTGTGTGAGACACGAACCGCTAAGTCAGTAGCTTCACCTACCATCCGAATCCGAGTGTCAGACCAGATATTCCGGGTGTAAATCCGCTGAACAGCATTGGTCATTGACACCTTAATTAACAGTTTGAATATTAAAATACAGCGGCACAGTTTGATTTTGATACCAATTGCTATAATGTTTTCCCGGAGACCTAACCTTCCGCGAACATCACCCGCAACAAGAAGAATATAACTTTGTGATCAGAGCAAGAAATAAGTATTCAATTCAAAGACTGGCACCTTAACTTCATGTATGAATTTGACGTTAGTGGGTCAAACCGCTTGAGCATGTTGCCGTCCTCCTTCAAAGTTGAACGGATATGTCAGTAGCTGCATTTATCCAGTGATTAAGGGCGTCGAAGCAGGTAATCCGAGAGTGAATCCGCTGAAGAGTATTGGCAATTGATACCTTACTTCACGGTTTGAAGATTAAAGCAGGCCATCTAGCCGCTGTAAAACATTACCTACTCGTATAGGGTCAAACTTCTTACAGAATGCCTTACCCTCCGAAAAATTGACCCATTGCATCGAGAGTATAACATGGTGTTTAGAGGTACTAGTCAGTATACATTTTAGTGTCGAGCACCTTAATTTCATGCATGAACTAAATGATCGATGGTCAAACGGTTCGTGAGCGATACCACCATCTGTGATAGTCGAACGGCTACGACAATGGCCTCACCTATCCTGTGATACGGATAATCAAACCCGGCACTCCGGGAGTAAGTGCGACGAACAGTTTTGGCAGCAGACACCATGATTCACGGCGTGAATATTAATGTAGAGCGTCACATCGTTTACGAGTGTTTCCAATTGCCATAAAGTCAAATGTTTTACCGAAGGCCTTACCTTCCGCGAACATCAGTGGCTTCATGGAGAGTATAAGTTCGTGATGAGAGAGAAACTAGCATTCATTTCAGTTACAAGCACGTTAACTTCATACAAGAATTAGAAGATGGAGGGTCAGACCGTTCGAGAACGTTGCCACCTTCTGTACGATACAAACAGCTAAGTCAATATCTTAACCTATCCCGTGATTCCGAGAGAAAAACCAGGCGTTCCAGGAGTAAATCCGCACAAATGTGTAGGCGATACACACTTTACTTCACGGAGTAAATATGAACTTACAGAGTCATGTCGTTGCACAACGTTACATATTGGCTCATAGTAAAACTTTTATCGAAACCCTTACCATACGAGAACCAAACCCGCTGTATGGAGAGCATGCCTCCGTGTTCTGTAAATGACATTAGGATACGTTTCGGTGACGAGTACCTTTATTTCATGTATGAAGTGCAATATCGAGTCCCAAACCATTGGGGACCGTGACCTCCTTCATTGGTTTGCGAACGGCTAAGTCAGCTGCCTCACCTATCCTGTAACTGCTAGTGCCAAGCGAGGTATTCCTGGCGTAAATCCGGTGAAAAGTATTGGCAACTGGACCCTTAACTCACGATTGGAACATTCAGGTAGAGCGTCTCACCGTTGTAGAACGTTACCTACTCGTATACGATTAATCTTTATACCGATGGTCGTACCATCCGAGAAGCCCAACCAGCTGTTAGTAGTGTCTTGCCTAGTGTTCGCGGAAACGAAATCGTAGATATTTAGAGCTGGTCACGTTAATTTCATGTATGAATTAGATGATCGAGGGTCTAACCGTCGAAATCGTTATCACCTTCTTTGAGAGTCGAACGTCTGAGTCAATAGCTTCACCTCTAGTTGTGTTTCCGATAGTCAAGCCTGGAATTCCAGGAGTAAATCCACTGAACAATTTTGGCAATATACACCGTAATTCACGGCATGAATATTAACGTTAAGAGTGAAATCGTCGGACATCATTAGCAAATGGTATAAAGTCATTCTTTTAAATCTCTACCTTACATTCCGAGAACGCAGGCCACCGTAGCTAGTGTCTTGCTTCGCGTTCACACGAAGGAATGAGTAGACGTTTTAGCAGACGGACACCTTTATTTCACGTATCAATTGAAAGTTCGATGGTCAAACCGACGGGCAGCGATACCTCCTTCTTCGACATTCGAACTGCTTAGTCAATAGCTTCACCTACCCTGTGATTCCGAGAGTTAAACTAGGTGTTCCGGGAGTAAATTCGCTGAACAGTATTGACAATTTATACCTTAATTCACTGTGTGAATACTAAAGCAGAGAGACAATCCGTTTGTCAATGCTACAAATTGGTATAAAGTAAAACGTTTTACTGAAGCGCTTACCCGCTGAAAGCCTATCGCGCTGTACCGGGACTACAACATCGTGTTCGGTGGAACAGATTAGGATACATTTTAGTGACGGGCACGATAATTTCATGTACGCATTAGAAGATCGAGTGGCAAACCGTTGGAGCACTATACCGCCTTCCTTTGGAGACGAAAGTCAATATGTTCACATATCCTACGATTCCGAGAATGAAACCAGGTATTCCGGGAGTAAATCCGCTGAAGATTATTGGCAATTATCACCTTAATTCACGGTTTCAATGTTAAAGTCGAGATTCAACCAGTTTCAGAGCGTTGCCAACTGGTATAAGGTCAAACGATTAAACGGAGGCCTCACTTTCCACGAAACTCACCCGCTTCATCGAAAGTATAACTTCATGAACAGATAGAAAGTAGTATTCATTTCGGTGACGGGCACCTTAACTTCATGTATGAACTAGAAGATTAAGGGTCAAACCGCTAGAGAACGTTGCCTCCTTCTGTTAGAGACGAATGGTTAAGTCAGTAGCTTCTCCTATCCTTTGATTGAGATAGTCATACCGAGTATTCCATGAGTAAATGGCCTGAACAGTATTGGCAATAGTATTGGCAACGTATAGAGACAAACCGATGTAGAAGGTTTTCTATTGGTAGAGATTCACATGTTACACAGAGGGCCTAACTTTTCTCGAACGTAACCCGCAGTACCGACAGTATAACTACGTATTCAGTGTGAGAAATTAGTATTCATTTCAGTGACGGGCACCTCATCTTCGTGTATGAAACAGATGATCGAGTGTCAAGCTGTTCGAGAACGTTCCAACCTTCTGTGAGAGACGAACGGCTAAGTCAATAGCTTCACCCATCCTGCGACTCAGAGAGTCAAACCAGGCAATCCGGGAGTAAATCCGTTTCGTAATTGACACATTAATTCATGATTTGAATATTGAAATAGTGCGTCACACCGTTTGAGAACGTTACCAGTTGCTAAAAAGCCAAACATTTTACCGAAGACCTTTCCTTCCGCGAATCTCACCCGCATCGTATTGCCTCGTGTTCAAAGAAAGAAATTAGTCTTCATTTCTATGACGCACGCCATAATATCATGTTTGAATTAGATGATCGAGGATCAAACCGTTCGAGGACGTTACCGCCAGCTATGAGAGACGAACGGCTAAGTCAACAGCTTCAACTATCCAGTGGTTCGGAGAGTCAAACGAGATATTACGGAGTAAATGCGCTGTATTGTATTGGCAATAGATATTTTAATTCGCTGACTGAATATTAAAACAGAGCGTTACACCGTATGAGCGCGTTACAATTGCTGTAAAGTCAACATTTTTCCAAATGCCATACTGTCCGAGAGTAAATCCGCTGGAAGGTGCTGGCAAGAGTCACATCTATTCACGATTTGAATATTATAGTCGCGAATAAAATCATTGGAGGACGTAACCCATTCATATGGAGTAAATTATTCTACCGATGGCCTTACCTTCCAAGAGGCCCTGTAGGGACAGGCATGCTTAGTATACACGGAACAAACTCGTACTCATTTTAGCAGACCGCCACGTTATTTTCATGTAGGTACAGCCATATCGAGAGTCAAAACTTTCGAGAACTTTAACAGCTTGCTTGAGAACAAACGTCTAACTCAATAGCTTCACCTATCATGTATTACCGAGTATCAATCCATGTATTCCGGTAGTATATCCACTGAAAGTTATTGGGAATAGACACGTTATTTCAAGGTATTGGTATTAAACTAGAGATTCAAGCCGATGGAGAACGTTACAACCTGCAATACATTCAAACTTCTTGACGACGGCATTACCTTCCGAGAAGCCGAACCAGCTGTATCGAGACTATAAAATCGTGTTCAGAGGAACAAGTTACTATTCATATTCGTGATGGGCACCTTAATTTCATGTATGAATAAGAAGATCGAGCGTCATATCGTTCGAGAACGTTACCACCATCTACGAGAGACGAACGGCTATGTCAATATCTTCACCTATCATGCGATACCTAGAGTGAAGCAGGTATTCCGGGAATAAATCAGCTGTACAGTGTTGGCAAAAGACACCTTACTTCACAGTATGAATGTTAATGTAGAGAATGAAGTCGTCGGCAAACATTGCTAATTCGTATAAAGTCATTCATTTTACAGAATACCCAACCTTCCAAGGACCGAACCCTCTGTAGCAAGCGTCATGCTTATCGTTCGCTGGAACTAAGTAGTAGATATACAAGCACAGAAGCATAAATATCCTAATCGAGAGATAAACCGATCGAGAACGGTGACACCTTGTTTGAGGCTCGTAAGGCTATGTCAAAAGCTTCACCACTCCTGTGATTCCTAGTGTCAAACCAGGTATTCAGGGAATTAATCCGATAAACAGTATTGGCAATAAACACCTTATCTCGCGGTATGGAATCAAAAGTACAGGCTTCAACCGTCTGAGAACAATACCAATTTATTAAAGTCAAACGTTTCACCGAAGACCATACCTTCCGGGAACTTCACCGTCTTTATCCAGAGAATAAGTTCGTGTTCAGAGATAGAAATTAGTATTCATATCAGTGACGGGCACCTTAACTTCATGTATGAAATGAGAGATCGAGGGTCAAACCGTTCGGGAACGATACCATCTTCTTTGAGAATCGCACATCTAAGAAAACAGCTACACCTATCCTGTGATTCTGATAGCCACACCAGGTATATCAAGAGTAAATCCGCTGTACTGTAATGGCAATACTCACTTTATTTCACGGTATGGATCTTAAAGTAGAGATTCAGGCCGATGGAGATCGTTACAACATGGAATGGAGTCATACTTTTGCGGAAAACCATACCATGCGAGAATGTAAACCGCGGTAGCAGGAGACTAGATTAGTGCTCACCCCACAAATAAGTGGGCATTGTAGCGGATAGGACACCTTAATTTTATGTACGAATAAGCAGATCGAGAGTCAAGCTGTTCGAGAGCGTTACCACCATTCTTGAGAGTCGCACATCAAAGTCAGTACCTCCATGTAGCCTATGACGCCGAGACAGAAGCCAGGTATTCCGGGTGTAAATCCGCGGAATAGTGTGGGCAAGGGGCACCATGCTTCGCGGTATAAATATAACGGTACAAAGTCAAACCATGTATAACGTAAACAATATGTACTAAGACAAACTATGAACCGACAGTCCTATATTCCGAGGAGCCTAACCAGCTGCAACGAGAGTATAACTTCGTACTCAGAGAAGGACATTAGTATACATTTTAGAGATGGGCATGATAGTTTCGTGTATGGATTAGAAGATACGGTGTCAAATCGTTCCAGGACGATACCACTCACTTTGAGAGACGTACAACTAAATCCAAGCTCCACCTCCCCTGTGATTTCGAGTGTCAAACGCAGCTATTCCCGGAGTAGTCCGCTGAACGGTATTGGCACTCGATACATTAATTCGCGGTATGAATACTAAAATACAGTGCTAAACCGTTGTAGATCGTTAACAATTTGTATATAGTCATTCTTCATACCGGAGGCATTATCTTCCGAGAACTTAATCTGCCGTTTCATCGAGAGTATAACATCATGTTCAGAGAAATATATTAGTATTCATATCAGCGACGAGCACTTAAGCTTCATGTATGAATTAGATGGTCGAGCGTCAAGCAGTTGCAGAACGTTATCGCCTTCTATGGTAAGGTCTTCGGCAAAACGATTGACCTTATGAGAAGTGGTAACGATCTTCAAAGGTGTGACGGCCCGCTTTAATATTCAAGCCGTGTACAAAGGTGTCCATTGCCAATACTCTTCAGCGGACCAGCTCCACGAATACCTGCTATGACACTTGCAAGCACCGGATAAGTGACGCTATTGACTTAGCTGTGCGACTCTCAAAGAAGGCGATAGCGTTATCAAACTGCTTCACACTCGATCTTTTAATTCATACAAGAAATTAAGGTATCCATCTGCTAAAATGTGTACTAATTTGTTTCTCTGAACACGATGTTGTACTCACGATATAGCGGGCTATGATCTTGGAAGATAAGGTATCCGGTAAGGAATATGACAGTATACCAATGGGTAACGTTCTCAAACGGTTTAACACTCTACTTTAATATTCATGCCGTGAATTAATTTTTCTATCGCCAGCACTTCTCAGCATATTTAATCCTGGAATAGCAGGCTTGACTCTCTAAAGCATAACTATAGGTGAAGCTGTTGACTCAGCCGTACGACTGTAAAAGAAGGTGGTAACGACCTCGAATGATTTGACACTCGATCTTCTAATTCATGCATGAAATTAAGTGGCTCATCACTAAAATGTATAGTAGTTCGGACCTCCGAACACGGTGTTATACTCTCGATAATGCCTGTCAGTTTTACGGAGTGTAATGCATTGTGTAAGAAGTTTGACACTACACGAATAGGTAATATTCCTCAACGGATTGACTGTCTACATTGATATTCAAACCGTGAAATAAGTTGTCGATTGCCAATAGTGTTCAGCGGATTTACCCCTGGAATACCAAGCTTGACTCTCAGAATCACAGGTGTATGTACAGACAATGACGCAGCCGTTTGACTCACGAAGATGCTGGAGATGCTACCGATCGGATTGACACCCGATCATCTAGCTCATAGATGACATTAACGTGCCCGTCATTAAAATGTCTACTAATTTGTTACCCTGAACAGGAAGTTATACTCTCGATACGGCTGGTTATCTTCTGGAAACGCATGGCTTTCGGTAAAAGGATTGACTCCACACCAATGAGTAGCGTTCTACAACGTGTTGACGGTCTGCTTTAATGCTCAGACCGTGAATGTAAGTGTCTATTGCCACTACTCTTCAGCAGATTTACTTCCAGATAACAGATTTGTGTCTCGGAATCATAGGATAGGTGAATCCACTGAATTAGCTATTCGTCTCTCACAGAACGTGGTGAAGTTCTCGAACTGCGAGACACTCGATCTACTGATTCATATATGAAACTAAGGTGCCCGTCACTAAAATATATTCTGATTTCCTTCTCATACCACGAAGGTTTCTTTCTCTGAATACGAAGTTATACTCTCGATGACGCGGGTGAGGTTCGAGGAAGGTAAGATCTACGATAAAACATTTGACTTTATATCAATTGGTATTGTCCTCAAACAGTGTGACGCTCTATTTTAATATTCAAACAGCGAATTAAGGCGTTTATTGCCAATGCTATTCAGCGTATTAACTCCAGGAATACCTTGTGTGACTCTCGGAATCACAGGATATTTGTAGCAATTGACATAGCCGTTCGACTCTCGTAGAAGGCGGTTACGTTCTCGAACGTTTCGGCACTCATTCCTCTACTGCATACATGAAATTAATATGCCCGGGCCTAAAATGAATACTAACTTGTTCCTATGAACATCTTCTCATACTTTGCCGTGCGATAGGCTTTCGGAGGGTAAGTTCATTAGAAATACATTTGACATATTACCATTTGGAAACAATCTCAAACGGTTTGGCGCTCTACTTTAACATTCAAACCGAGAGTTAGGGTATCTATTTGCAATACTGTTCAGTGGATTTTCTCCAGCAGTACCTGGTTTGACTCTCCGAACTACAAGATAGGTGAAGCTGTTGACGTAGCCGTTCATCTCTCATAGAAGGTGGTAACGTTCTCGAACTGTTTAACCCTCGCGCTCTTAATTCATACATGCAGTTGTGGTGCCCGTCATTGAAATTTATGCTCCTTTGCTTCTCTGACCACGAAGTTTTACTCTCGATAGAGCGGGTTAGTTTCTCGGATAGTAAGGCCTACGGTTAAAGGTGTGACAATATAGGAGTAGGGAATGATCCACAAAGGATTCACTCTGTTCTGTAATATGTATACCATGAAATTGAGAGTCTAATTCCAATACCGTATACCTGGCTTGGACGCGGACTACATGGTTTATTTCGAGAATGACAGGATAGGTGAAGCTGCTAACTTAGCCGTCCAACGCTTAAAAAAGGTGGTAACGTTCTCAAACGGTTTTACTCGTGATTTTCCTGTTCATATATGTAAATATGGTGCGCGTCATTAATATGTATCCTAATATGTCTCTGAACACGAAGATACACACTCGATACAGCAGGTTAGTTTCACCGAAGGTATGGTATCCGGAAAAAGGACTTTATACGAATTGGTAATGATCTCCAAGAGATTCACGCTGGACTTTAATATTCAAACCGTGAATTGAGGCGTCTATTGCCAATTCTGTATAGCGCATTTACTCCAGGAATATCTGGTTTGTCACAGGGTATGTGGAGCTATTAACTTAACTTTGCGACGTTCAAGGAAGGTGGTAACGTTCTCGAATGTTTTGAATCTCGATGCTCATATTTATACACAAACATGTGGTGTTCGTACTCTAAAATGTCTACTAATTCGTTTCCGTGAACATTAAGCAGGACACTAGCTACAGTGGGTTAGGTTCTCGGAATGTATTGTATGCGATGAGAGGTGTGACTTAATAGGAATTGGTAATGTTCTCTGGTGGTCTGACTCAGTACCATAACATTTTTACCGCGAATTCAGTTGTTTATGACCAATACTCTTCAGTGGATGTACTCTCAGAATACCTGGTTTGACTCTCGCAAGCACAGGATAGGTGAAGTTACTGACTTGGCCGTCCGACACTCAGAGAAGATATTGTGTTAGCTGTTCGAATCTCAAGGAAGGTGGTCACCTGCTCGAGCGGTTGGACATTCGATCATCTAATTCATACATGAAATGAAGATGCCCGTCACTAAAATGTATACAAATTTGATTCTCTGAACACGAAGTTATAAACGCGATACAGCGGGTTAGGATCTGGGTCGGTTCCGTCTTCGCTAAAATGAGTGCCCTCATATCAATAAGTAACCATCTCAAGCGGTTTCACGCTCTACATTAACATTCAAATCGTCAATCAAGGTGTCTAATGTCAATATTGCACAGCGGAATTACTCCCGGAATACTTGGTTTGACTCTCGGAAGCACAGGATAGATGAAGTTATAGACTGAGACGTTCGACTCTCAAAGCGGGTGGTAATGTTCTCGAATGGCTTGACCATCGATATTCCAATTCTTACATGAAAAGAAGTAGTTGGCCTGCTAAAATCTCTGCTTATTTGTATCTCTGAACAGGAGGCTATATTCTCTCTACTGCGGCTTTTGATCTCAGAATGCAAGGTCTTCGGTAAAACGTTTGACTTTATCCAATTGGTAACGTTCTCAAACGGCCTCACGTTCTATTTTAATGTTCAATTAATTATGGTGTCCATTGCTGATAGAGTGGAGCGCATTTACTCCTGGAATACCTGGTCTGTCCCTCGGAATCACGCCGTAGGTGGTGCTAGTTTCTTAGCTGTGCGACACTCAAAGAGTGTGATAACGTTCTCGGACGGTCTGACCCTCGATCTACTAATTCATACATTAGACTAAGGTGCCCGTCACTGAAATGTCTACTAAGTTGATTCCGTGAGCAATAAGCGGGTCACTCGGTACAGCGAGTTAGCTTCTCAGAAAGAAGTGTATTCGGTAAAAGGAATGACCTTAATACGAATTGGTAATGTTCGCTGACGGTTTGTGCCTCTACCTTAAAATTCATACTGCGAATTAATGTGTCGGCTGCCAATTCCGTTCAGCGGATTCACTCCAGGAATACCTGGCTTGGCTCTCGGAATCACAGGACATTTGTAGCAATTTACATAGCCGTTCGACTTTCGTAGCAGGCGGTAACATTCTCGAACGGTTTGACCCTCGATCTTCTTACTCATACATGAATTTAAGATGTGTCTCTGCTATGATGTCTACTAATTGCTTTCCGTGGGCAGTAAGCATGACTCTTGCTACAGCGGGATATCTTCAGGTATGAAGATACCATCTTCTGGATGAACTCCAGAAGTACCTGCTTTGGCTCTCAGAATCACAGCATAGGTCAAACTATTGACTTGGCCGCTCGATTCTTAAAGAAGGAGGTAACATTCTTGACAGGTTTGCCACTCGAATTAGATATTTATAAATGAAAATGATCTCTACGACTGCAAAAATGACTTCTAATTTGACTCCGTGAACAATAAGTAAGACACCCGCTACAGCGGGTTAGGTTCTCCTGAGGTTAGGCATTCGCTGCAAGGAATGACTTTATTGGAATTGGTAATGATCTGCAACGTTTTGATTCTCTACATTAATATTCATCCCGTGAATTAAGGTGTCAATTGTAATACCCTTCAGCGGATTTACTCCCGTATTACCTGATATGAATCTCGGAATCTCAAGGCTGGTTTACTTAGAAATTGAGTGTACGATACCAATACTGTACAGCAGATTTACTCTCGAAACACCTGGTTTGACTCTCTGTATCACGGGACAGCTGAAGCTATTGATTTCGTCGTTCGAACCTCAAAGCTGGTGGTAACGTTCTCGAACGGTATTACTCTCGATGTTCTAATTCATGCATGATATTACGGCGCGCGACACTAAAATGTATATAAATTTGTCCCTCTGCACACGTAGTTATGCTCTCGATACAGCGGGTTGGGTTCGCGAAAAGTATGGCCCTCTGTGTACAGTTTGACTCTCTACCAACAGGTATTCTTCTACAATATTTTGACTCTGAACATTAACAGTAATACTGCCAATAATGTTCTGACGATTTACTCCAGGGAAAACCTGGTTTCACTTTCGGGGTCTTAGTATGAGTGAATCTATTCGCATAGACGTTTGAATCTCGAAGTGGGTGGTAACGTGCTAAAACGCTTTGACCGTCAGAGCTCTAATTCATAGATGAGTTTATGGTGACGTCACTAAATTGTATAATAATGTGTTTCCCTAATCACGAAGTTATACTCTGGATACAGAGTATTATTTTTTCGGAGGGTATTGTCTTCGGTAATGCGTTTGACTCTATATAAATTGGTATCGTTCTACAACGGTCTGACGCTCCACTTTAGTATTCAAACCGTGAATTGATGTGTCTATTACCAATAGTGTTCAGCGGATTTACTCCAGGAATGACTGGTTTGACTCTAGGAATCACAAGATAGGATAAGCAATTGACATAGCCGTTCTACTCTCGAAGTAGGTGGTAACGTTTTCGGATGGTTTGACCCTCGATCATCCTTCTGATACATGAAATTAAAGTATCGGTCTTCTAAAATGTCTACTAATTTGATTCCGTGAATACTAAGGATGACACTCGCTGCAGCGTGTTATGTTCTCGGAAGGTAAGGATTTCGGTAAAAAGATTGACTTTATACGAATACGTAACATTCTGCAATAGCTTGACGCTCTACTTTAATATTCATACCGTGAATTATGACGACTGTTCGCGGCACCGTTTAGCGGATTTATTCCTGGAATACCTGGTCGAACTCTCGGAATCACAGGAGGGGTGAAGGTATTGACTCAGCCGTTGGAATCTCACAGAAGGTGGCAACGTTCTCGGCCTGTTTGGCCCCCGATTTTCTAATTCATGCATGAAGCAAAGATTGTCCGTTACTGAAATGAATACAAGTTCGTAACTCTGATCACGGTGTTATGCTATAGATACAGCGGGTTAGTTTATCGGAGGGTAAGGCATTCTGTAAGAAGTTTAATCCTACTCGCATATGTAATGTTCTACAACGGTTGACGGCCTGTTTTAATATTCAAGCCGTGAACTGAGGTGTCTTTTGCCAATACTGTACATCGCATTTACTCCCGGAATATCTGGTTTGACTTTCGGCACAACAGGGTATTCGAAGCTATTGACTTAGCCGTTCGAATCGCAAGGAAGGTGGTAACGTTCTCGAACGACTTCACACACGACCTTCTGAATCATACATGAAGTTAAGGTGCCCGTCACTAAAATGTATACTAATCTGTTCCCTTCAACACGATTTCATACTTCCGATACTGCTGGTTAGGCTTCTTGGAGGTTAAGGCCGTCTTTAAAAAGTATAGCTATATACAAATTGTTTGCGTTCTACAACGGTTTGACACTGTACTTTAATATTCATACCGTGAATTAATATGTCCATTGTGAATATCCTTCAGCGGATTTACTGCGGGAATACCTGGTTTGAGTCTAGGAGTCACGGGATGAGTGGGGCTGATGACTCAGCTGTCCGGTTCTCAAGAATGTTGGTAACGTTCTCGAGTGGTTTGACGCTCGATCTGCTTATTCCTACATAGAATTAAGTTCTCCTATCTTCTACAATGCCCACTTATTTCTTTTGGTAAACATTAAGCAGGTCTCACGCTACAGCGGGTTACATCCTCGGAAAGCAAGGCTTTCGCCAAAATGATGGATCTATACCAAGTTGTACCATTCTCCATCGGCCTGGATCTCTGATCTAATATCCATACCGAGAAATAATAAATATTCATACCGTGAATTAAGGTCTCTATTGCCAATACTGTTCAGTGGATTTAATCACGGTATACCATGTTTGACTCTCAGATTCACAGGGTAGATGTAGCTATTGACAGCCGTACGAAGCTGAAGAAAGGTGGTAACGTTCTCCTACGTTTTGACTCTCGATCATCTTATTCAACAGCGAACTTAAAATGCCCCGCACTAAAATGTGTACTAATTTGTATCCGTGAAGACGAAGTAACACTCACGGTACAGCGAGTTTCGTTCATAGATAGTAAGGCCTTCTGCAAAACGTTTTACTGTATACCAATATGAAGCGTTGTTGAACGGATTGTCTCTCTACTTTAATATTCAAACCGTGAATTAAGGTGTCGATTGCCAATACTGTACAGCGCATTTACTCTCGGAACATCTGGTTTGACTCTCGGAATCGCTGGATAGGTCAAGCTATTGACTTAGCCGTTCGTCTCATAGGACTTGGTAACCTTCTAGAACGGTTTCACACTCGATCCTCTAATTCATATATGAAGTTAAGGTAGCTGTCACTGAAGTGGATACTAATTTGCATCTCTGAACGCGAAGTATTACTCTAAATAACGTGTGTTAGCTTCCCGGAATGTAAAGCCATCGTTAAAAAGTTTTACTCTATTCCAATACGTGACGTTCTACAACGGTGTGATACTGTACTGTAATACTGAACTCCTGAATTATGGAGTCCATTGCCAGTACTTTCAGCGGACTTACTCCGGGAATACCTGTCATAGCTCTCCGAATCGAAAGAGAGGTGAAGCTATTGACTTAGCCGTTCGTCTCTGGTTGAAGATGGTAACGTTCTCGAACGGTTTAACCATCGATCTTCTAATTCACACATAAAGTTAGCGTGCACGTCACTGAAATGGGGACTAATTTCTTACTCTGATCACGAACTTGTACCAGCGAAATGGCGAGTTTTCTTCTCCGAAAGTAAGGCCGTCTGTAAAATATCTGACTTTATACCAATTGACAATGCTCTAAAACGGTTTAACGGTCTACTTTTATATCCAAACCATGAATTGAGGTGTCTATTAGCAATACAGTCCAGCGAATTTACTCCAGGAATACCAGGCTTGACTCACGCAATCAGAGACAGGTGAAGCTATTGACTTAGCCCCTCGTCTCTCATAGAAGACGTTAAAGTTCTGGAACTGTTTGTCCCGCAATCTTCATATTCATGCATGAAATTAAGGTGCTCGACTCTAAAATGTATACCAATTTGTACCTCTGAACATGGCGTTATACGCTCGATATAGCAGGTTAGCTTTTCAAAGGGTAAGGTTTTCTGTGAGAAGTTTGACCCTTCACGAGTAGGTAATGTTCTACAACGGCTTGACGGCCTGCCATCCAAACCGTGAATTAAGGTATTTATTGCCAATACTGTTCATCGGATTTACTTCCAGAATACCAGGTCTGACTCTCGGAATCGCAGGATAGGTGATGCTAGTGACTTAGACGTTCGACCCTCAAAGACGGTTTTTACGTTATCGAACGGACTGACTTTCGTTTCTGCTATTCATACAAGATAATAACAGGCCTGTCTGCTAATACTTCTAATAATTTGTTTCCGTGAACGCGACGTTATACCCTCGATACAGCCGGTTTTGTCCTCCGATGGTAAGGGCTTCGGTAAAAAGATTGAACTTATACGATTGGGTAACGTTTCATAACGGTTCCAGGCTCTACTATAACATTGAAACCGTGAATTAAGGTATCGATTACCAAGACTGATCAGCGGATTTAATCCCGGAATACCGGGAATGGCTCTCGGAATCACAAGAAAAGTTGACGCTATTGACTAAGCTGTTCGAGTCTCAAAGAAGGTGGTAACGTTCTCGAACGGCATGACACAAGGTCTTCTAATTGGTACAAGAAATTATTGTGCCCGTTACTATAATGTATACTAATTTGTACCTCTGATCACGATGATATACAGTCGGTACAGCGTATTAGGTTCTCGGAGGGTGAGATTTTCGATAAAACGTTTGACATTATACCATCTCAAAACTTTCTCAACGGGATTCACCCTCTACATTAACATTGAAACCGTGAATTATGGTGTCCATTACCAATAATATCCAGCATATTGACTCCTGGCATACCTAGTGTGACTCACGAAACAACAGGATAGGTGCAGCTGTTAACTCTGTCGTTCTTGTCTCAATGAAGGTGGTAACGATATCGATCGGTTTGCCACTCGTATTTCTGATTCACATATGTAAATAGAGTGTGCCTCTGCTATAATGTCTACTTATTGGATTCCGTTAGCAGTAAGCATGGCACTCGGTACAGCGTGTAAGGTTCTAGGGCAGTAATGTCTTCGGTAAAATGAGCGACTGTATACAAATTGGTAATGTTCTCCGACGGATTGACCTTCTACTTTAATACTCATACCGTGATTTATGGTGTCCATTGCCAATACTGTTCAACGGATTTACTCCCGCAATATCTGGTTAGTCTCTCCGAAACACAGGAATGGTGAAGCTACTGATTTTGCCGTTCGTCTCTCACAGATGGTGGGAACGTTCCCGTGCGGTATGACCCACAATCTTCTTATTCATACATGAAATTAAGGCGGGCGACAATAGGATGTATACTAATTTGTATCTCTACACACGAAGTTATACTCTCGGTACAGCGAGTTATTTTCTCATAGGGTGAGGTCTTCTGTAAAACTTTTGATATTATACTAATAGGTGACGTTCTCAAACGGTTTCACACTCTGCTTTAATATTCAAACCGCGAAGTAAGGCGTCCATTGCCTATAGAATACAGCGGATTTACTTCTGATGTACCTGGTGTGACTCTCGGAATCACAAGTATAGGTGAAGCTATTGACTTAGGTGTGCAAATCACAAAGAAGGTGGAAACATCCAGGAACGGTATGCCACCCGATATGCTCATCCATACATCAAATCAAGATGCCAGTCACTACAATGTGTACTTGTTTGTTTCCGTCTACATTAAGCAACACACTCGCTGCTGTGGGTTGGGTTCCCGGTAGGTATGATAATTGATAAAATGATTGACATTATACCACCTGGTTACGATCTCAAACAGTTTCACGTTCTGCTTTAAGATTCAAACCGTGTATTAAGGTGCCCATTGCCATTACAGCGCATTGACTTTCGGAATACCTGGTTTGTGTATAGGATCAACAGGATGCGCGAAGCTATTGACTCAGGCGTTCGCCTCTCCAAGAAGGCGGGATCGTTCTCGAATGGTTTGACTGTCGAATATTCTATTGACACAGGAAAATAAGGTGACCGTCTGCTAAAATGTCTCCTAATTTGTTTTCGTGAGGACTAGGCATGATACGCGCTACAGAGGTTTTGGTTCGAGGAAGGTACCATATTCGGTAAAATGAATGATTTTGTACCAACTGGTAACGATTTCAATCGGTTTCACGCTCTACTTTGGAATTCAAACCGCGAATTAAGGTATCTATTGCTAAAACTGTTCAGTGTACTTACTCCGGGAATACCTGGTTTGACTCTCCGATTTACAGGAGAAGTGAAGCTATTGACTTAGCCGTTCGTCTCTTACAGAAGGTGGCAACGTTCTCGAACGGTTAGACGCTCGATCTTCTAATTCTTACATGAATTTAAGGTGACGCCACTAAAATGTTTACTAACGTGATTCTCTGAACACGAAGTTATACTGTAGATACAGTGGGTTAGTATTTCGGAGTGTGAGGTCCTCGGTAAAGCAATTAACTTTATAGCCATTGCTCACACAGGGTCGCGCTGTATTTCAATATTCAATCCGCGAATTAGGTATCTATTGCCAATACTATACAGCGCATTTACAACCGGATTACCTGGTTTGACTTTTTGATTCACAGGATATATGAATATATTGACTTGCCCGATCGAATTTCAAAGAAGGTGGCATCTTTCAAGTACGGTTTGACCATCCACCTTCTAGTTCATACATGAAGTTAAGGGGCCCGTCACTGAAGTGTATATTGATGTGTTTCCCAAAACCCGTAGGTATACTCTTGATACAGCTCGTTAGGCTTCCCGAAAAGTATGGCCACCGGTTAAAAGTTTGTCTTTATACAAATTGTTTATGTTATACATGGTTTGACGCCGTACTTCAATATTTATACCGTGAAATAAGGTGCCTCCTTCCTATACTTTTTATCGGATTTACACCCGGAAAACCTAGTTTGAATTTGGGAGTCACGGGATGCATGGAGCTGTTGACTTAGCTGTAGGGCTCTCAAGAAAAGTGGTAACGTTCTCGAACGGGTTAATTCTCAATCTGCTTATTCATTCACAAAATTAAGTTTTCCTATCTGCTACAATGCCACCTTACTTGTTCAGGTAAACATTAAGTTAATCTCTCGCTACAGCGGGTTACATTCTCAGAAGGCAAGGTTTTCGGCATAAAAGTTTGACTCTATTCCAAGTTGTATCGCTCTCCATCGGCTTGAATCTCTACTTTAATATCCATGCCCGGAAATAAGGAGTCTATTGCCAATACAGCTCAGTGGACTTTACTCCCGGAATACCTAGATTGATTCTCGGTAATACAATATAGGTGAAGCTATTGACTTAGCCTATCGACTCTCAAAGGGGATAGTAACGTTCGCGAACGGTTTGACGCTCGATCTTCTTATTGATACATGGAATTAATGTGCCCGTCACTAAAATGTATAAAAATTGACTTCTCTGAACAAGAATATATAATCTCGATACAGGGCGTTAGCTTCTCAGAAAATAAGGCCTGTTGAAAAAGTCGGGCTATGGAGCAATCGGTAACGTGCCACAACGCTTTGACTCTGTTCTTTACTATTCATACCGTAAAATTGCATGCCTCATGCCAATAATGCGCAGCAGGTTTAGACGCGAATTGCCTGGTTTACTCTTGGGATCACAGGATAGGTGAGACTGTTAATTTAGACGTTCGGCTATTGAAGAAGGTGGCAACATTCTCGAAATGTTTTACTCATGATGTTTCTATTCGTGTATGTAAATATGGTGCCCGTCATTAAATTGTGTACTAATATGTTTCTTTCACCATGAAGTTATAAACTCGATACAGCGGGTCAGCTTCTCGGAAAGTAATGCCTTCAGTAAAAGGTTTGACTTTAAAGGAATAGATAACATCCTATATTAGAAGGACGGTCTGCTTTAATATTAAAACCGAAAATTAAGGTGTCTAGTGGCAATACTGTTCTGCGGATTTACTCCCGGAATACCTGGTGTTACTCTCGGAATCGAAGTATAGGTGAAGCTATTGACTTAGCCGTCGACACTCAATGATGGCGGTAAAGTTGCATGACGGTTTGTCCCACGATATTCCATTTCATATATGAAATCATGGTGCCCGTCAACAAAATGTATACTATTGAATTTCACAGAACACGGGAATATACTCTCGATACAGCGAGTTTGGTTCTCGGAAGGTATGGGTTACGGTAAATATTTTACTCTATGACAATATGTAGGGTTCTAAAACGACTTGACTCTCTACATTCACATTCATACCGTGAATTATGAAGTCTACTGCCAATACTGCACTGCAGATTTACTCCCGGAATACCAGGTTTGACTTACCGAATCACAGGAGAGGTGATGCCATAGGCTTAGCCGCTCGGGTCCCAAGGAGGATGGTAACGTTCTTGAACGGTTTGACCATCAGTATTCTAATTCATACATGAATTTATGGTGCCGTCACTAAATTGTATACTAACATGTCCCTCTAAACACGAAGTTATACTCTCAAAACAGCGGGTTATGTTCTCCGAAGGCAAGGCCTTCGGTAAAAGGAGTGAGTCTATACAAATTGGTAATGATCTCAAACATATTATCTTTCTACCTAAATGTTCTAACCGTGAATTGTCGTGTCAATTACCTATATAATTCGGCGGACATCCTCTCGCAATGAATGGATTGACTCTCGGAATCATAGGATAGGTGAAGATGTAGCCTTAGCTATGCAAATCTCAGTGATGGTATTTACGTCGTCGAACGGTGTAACCCTCGATCTTCTTATCCATGCATGGAATTAACGTGCCCCTGAAGAAATTGCGTATAAATTTTCTTTTCTGAACACGAAGTTATACTCCCGGTACAGCAGGATATGTTCAGTGTGGGTAAGGTCATCGCTAAAATGAGTGTCTTTATACCAATAGGAAACGCTCTCAAACGCTTTCACGTTCTACATTAATATTCAAACCGTCAGTTAAGGTGCCCATTGCCAATAGTGTACAGCGGATTGACCCCAGGAATACCATGTTTGACTCTCGGAATCACAATAAAAGGTGAAGCTATTGTCTCAAATGTTCGAGTCCCTAAGTAGGTGATAAGTTTCTCGAGCGGTATGACGCGAGATCTTCTATTTGATACATGAAATTAAGGTGCCCGTTACTATAATGTATACTAATTTGTGTCTATGATCTCGACGTTGTACTGACGATACAGCAGATTAGGTTCTCGGAGGGTAATGTATTCGAGAAAGGGTTTGACATTGTACCATCTGGTAACTTTCTCAACCTGCTTCACGTTCTACTATAATATTGAAGCCGTGAATTAAGGTGTCCATTGCCCGTACTGTTGAGCAGCTTTATTTGGGCAATACCGGGTTTGCCTCTCCGAATCACAGGATAGCTGTAGCTATTGACGTAGCCGTTCGTCACTCACAGAGGGCGGTAGCGATCTCGAACCCGTCATTAAAATGTATACTAGTTCGTACATTTGAACACGGTGTTATACTCGTCTCACAGGAGGTGGTAACCTTCTACATCGGTTTCACACTCGATCCTCTAATTCATACATGATGTTTAGGTGCCCATCACTGAAGTGGACACTGTTTTCAGTATCCAAACACGAGCTTATACTCCCGATACAGCGGAATTGGTTTTTGGGTGGTATGGTCTCCGGAACTGGTAACTATCTCAAACAGATTGACGCTCTGCTTCAACATTCAAACCGTAAATTAAGGTGTCTACTGCCAATGCAGTTCAGCATATTTACTCCAGTAATACGTGGTTTGACTCTCACAATCACAGAACAGGTGAAGATATTCACTTGGTGGTTCGTCTGTCTCAGAAGGTGGCAACATTCTCGACCGACTTGGTCCACAAACTTCTAATTCATACATGAAGTTAAAGTGCCAGTCACTGAAATGAATACTAATTTCTTTCTGTGAACACGAACTTATACTCTCGCTGAAGCCGGTGAGGTTAGCAGAAGGCAAGGCATTCTGTACAACGTTTGACTTTATAGCAGTTGGCAACGCTCTAAAACGGTTTGATACCGTACTTTAGTATTCACACCTTGAGTTAAGGTATCTATTCTCAATACTGTACTGTGTATTCCCTCCCGGAATAACTAATTTCACTTTCGGAATCACAGTATATATGAAGCTATTGTCTTAGCTGTGCAACGCTCAATGTAGGTGGTAACATTCTCGAACGCATTGACTCTCGATGTTTATATTCATACACAGAAATGTGGTGTCCGTCCACTGAAATATCCACTAAATTGTTTCCGTGTATAATAAGAGAGACACTCGCTACAGCGTGTTAGGTTCTCGGAAGGTAAGGTAATTAATGAAATGGCTGACTTTATACCAATTGCTAATATTCTCCAACGTGTAAAGTCTGTACTTTAACTTTCATACCGCGAGATGAGGTGTCTATTGCCAATATTAATCATCGGGTTGCCTCCCGAAATACCATGTTTGACTATCGAAATATCAGGAAATGTGGGGCTATTGGCTTATCCGTTCGTCACTCACAGAGGTGGTAACGTTCTCGAACGGTTTTACCCTCGATCATCTAATTCATACATGAAATTAAGGTGCACGTTACTATAACATATAGTAATTCGTCCCTCTGAACACCGTGATATACTATCGATGAAGCGGGTTAGGTTCTCGGAGGGTAAGGCCATATGTAAAATTTTTTACTCTATTGCAACATGTTTCGTTCTACAACGGTTTCAATCTGTACTTTAATATATATAACGTGAAATAGCTTGTCTAGTTCCAATACTGTATTTCAGCCTTTATCGTGAAATTCCTGGATTGTCTCTGGGAAACATAGGATTGGTGAAGCCATTGGCGTAGCTGTGGGACGCTTATAGGAGGTGGCAACATTCTAGGAAGATTCGACTCTCGGTCTTCTAAGCCATACATAAAATTATGGCCTCCATCACAAAAAGGTAAACTAGTGCGATTCTCTGAACACGGAGCTATACTCTCGATGCAGCGGGTTATGTTCTCGGAAGGTAAGGTATGCGATAAGGAGTATGACGTTATACAAATTGGTAACGTTCTCAAACGGTTTGACTCCATACAGTTAGTATTTATACCCTGATATAATGTTTCGAATGCCAATAATGTTCAGCGGATTTACTCCTGCAATACCAGGCTTGACTTTCCGAATCACTGGAAAGGTGCAGCTAGTAACTTTGCTGTTCATCTCTCACAGAATGTGGTAACATTCTCGAGCGCTTTGACCCACTTCCTTCTTCTCCATAATGAAATTAAGGTGGCCATAACAAAAATGATTACCAACTTCTTCCTCTGAACACAAAGATACACTCTGGATACGGCGGGTTATCGTCTCCGAAGGTTGGCATATCGGAAAATGTTTGACTCTGTTCCAATAAATAACATCTACAACGGTTTGACGTTCTGCTTTACTATACAAACCATGATTTAAGGCGTCTATTGTCAATACTGTACAGCGGATTTACTCCCGGAGTATCTGGTATGACACTCGGAATCGCAGGATGGGTGAAGCTATTTACTTAGACGTTGCAATCCCAAAGAAGGTGGTAACTTTCGCGAGTGGGTTGACTCTTGATTTTACTATTCAGACACGAAAATAAGGTCTGCGTCTGCTTCAATAACAACAAATTTGTTTCTGTGGGCACTGGGGAGGCCACTCGCTACAAAGTGATATGTTCTCGAAGGGTAAGGTCCTCGGTAGAAAGTATAACTTTATAGCATTTGGGAATGTTCTTCGATGGGTTGCCTCTCTACTTTATTATTTATACCGTGAAGTAAGATGTCCATTTCCAGTACTATTCACCTGAATCACTCCCGGAATACCTGGTTTGACTCTCAGAATCACAGGATAGGTGATTTTACTGACTCAGCTGTGCGACTAACAAAGAGAATGGTAACGTTGTGGAACAGTTTGCCTCTCGATCTTGTAACCCATACTTGAAATTAACGTGCCCGTTGCTAAAATGGAATCAAATTTGTTTCTCATAGCACGAAGTTATACTTTCGATACAGCGGGTTAGCTTCTCGGAAGCTAAGGCCATCGGTATAAAGTTTGACTCAATACCAATTCGTAACGTCCTATGACAGTTTGACTCTGGAGTTTAATATTTATACCGCGACATATGATGTATGATACTGTACAGCGGATTTACACCCGGAATGCCTGGTTTGACTCTCGGAATCACAGGATTGAAGCTGTTGACTTAGCCGATTGTCTACAGCAGAAGGTGGTAACGTTGTTGAACGGTTCGAACCTCCATCTTCTAATTCACACATGATGTTAAGGTGATCGTGTCTGAAATGAATACCAATTTGATTCTCTGATCACGAACGTATTCTCTCGATGAAGCCGGTGTGGTTCGCGAGAGGTAAGGTCTCCGTTAAAATGTTTGACTTTATTGCAGTAAGTATCGTTCTCTAACGGTTTGATGCTATAACTTTAATATTTATTCCGTGAATTATGATGTCTATTGCAAAACTGTTCTGCGGCTTCTCTCCAGGAATACCTTGTGTGACTCTCGGTATCGCAGCATAGGTGAAGCTATGGACTTAGCTTAGTGCAACACTCAAGAACGGTGGCAACGTACTCCAATTGTTTGACCCTCGAACATCTTATTCCCACATGAAATCTAGATACCGCGCACTAAAATGTGTACGAATGTGTATATCTGAACAGGAAGTTACACTCTCCATACGGCGAGTTACGTTCACAGAATGTATGGTCATCGGTAAAACGTTTTACTCTATACCAAATGGAAACGTACTTGAACGGATTGTCTCTCGACTATAACATGCATACCGAGAACTGAGGCGTCTATTGCCATTAGTGTTCAGCGAATTTTCTCACAGAATGCCTGGTATGGTACTTGGAATATCACGAAAGGTGAAGCCATTGACACAGCTGTGCCACCCGCAAAGAAGGTGGGTACGGTCTCGAACGGTTTGGTACTCGATCTTATAATTGGAGCATGAAATTATAGTGCCCTACAATAAAATGTATACTAACGTGTATCTCCGAAAACGAAATTATACTCTCCAAACAGCGGGATTGGTTCACGGAAGGTAAGTTATTCGGTAAAAAGTGTGACTTTATCACATTTGGTATTGTTCTCCGATGGCTTTTCTCTCTACTTCAATATTCAAACCGTGAATTAAGGTGTCAATTATCAATACTGTTCAGCCGATTTACTCCTGGATTACATGGTTTGAATCTCGGAATCTCAACATAGGTGAAGCTATTCACGTGGCCGTTCGTCTGTCACAGAAAGTGGCAACGTTCTCGAGCGGCTTGACCCTCGATCTTCTAATTCCTGCATGAAGTTAGGGTACCCGTAACTCAAATGTATGCTAATTGGAGTCTCTGAAGACGAAGTATTACTCTCGATAGAGGGGGACACGTTCTACTAAATTATGGTCTTCGGTAAAAAGCTTGACCCTATTGCAAAAGGTAACGATATACAGCGTTTGGACTCTTTACTTTCAAATTCATACAGTGAAATAGAATGTGTAGTACCAAAGATCTTTTGCGTATGTACAGCCGGAATGCATTGTTTGATTCTGGGTGGCACAGGATAGGTGAAGCTATTAACTTAGCCGTTCTACTCCCAAAGAGGGTCGTCTCGTTCTCTAACGTGTTGACACTCGAACTTCTAATTTATCTTGAAGTTAAGGTGTACATCCCTTAGATGTATACTAAATTGTTTCTCTGACCACGAAGTCATACTCTCGATTCACCGGTAGAGCTCCACGGAAGGTTAGGTGTTCAGCAACATTTTGACTCTATACCAGTAGGTAACGTTCTACAACGGTATAATTTTGTGAATTAATTCTGTTGAATTAATGTGTCTATTGCCCATAGCATACTGAGCGTAGACTCGCGGAAGTACTGGTCTGCCTCTCGGAATAACAGGGTATCTGAAGCTACTGACTTAGCAGTAGGACTCTCAGAAAGGATGCTAACGTTTTTGAACAATTTGACCCTCGATTTTCCTATTCATGCGTGAAACTGAGGTGTCCGTCTGACGAAATGTCTACTCATTTGTTTCAGTGAATACCATGCTACACCCTAGCTACAGCGGGTTAGGTTCTCGCAAGGTATGGTATTCGGTGAAACGTTTATCTTTATTCCAACTGGTATCGTTCACAAACCGTTTCACGCTCTTCTTTGATATTGAATCCGTGAATTAAGGTTTCTATTGGTATCACCGTAAAGCGGATTGACACCCGGAATACCAGGCTTGACTCTCGGAACAACAGCACGAGTGAAGCTAATGACTCAGCCGTTCAACTCTCAAAGAAGGTGTTAGCAATCTCAGATGGTTTGACACTCGATCTTCGAATTCATGCATGAAATTATGGTGCCCCTCACAGAAATGTATACCAATTTGTCCCACAGAACACGAAGCTATACTTTCGGTGCAGCGGTAAGCTTCTGGGCAGATAAGGACTTCGGTAAAAAGTTTGTCTCTATATCTATAGGATACGTTCTACAAAGGCTTGTCTCTGTTCCTTAAGATTTATGCTGTGAATTAGGGTGTAAATGCCAATACTGTAAGCCGACATACTCCCGTACTACCAGATTTGCTCTCGGAATCAGAGGATATGTGAAGCTTTGACTTAGCCGTTCGTCCCTCGGAGAAGGTGGTAACGTTCTCGAACGGTTTGGCCCTCGACCTTTTAATTCATGCATGGTATTTTATTGCCCGTCACTAAAATGTATACTAATTCGCACCTCAGAACACGCTGTTACACTCCCGATACAGCTTGTCAGATTTTCGTAGCATGAGGCATTCCGTAAGAAGTTTAACCCTGCACGAATAGTTAATGTTCTACAAGGGCTTGACGACATGCTTTAATATTCAATCCGTCAATTGAGGTGTCTATGTTGAATACTGTACATCGCATTTACTCCCGGTATATCTGGTTTAACTTTCGGAATCACCGGATATGTGAAGCTATTGACATAGCCGTTCGTCTCTCACAGAAGGTGGTACCCTTCTCGAACGGTTTGACACCCGATCTTCTGATTCATAATGAAATTAAGGTCTCCGTCACTTAAATATTTTCTAATTTGGTCCTCCGAACACGAAGTTATACCCACGATGCAGCGGATTAGCTTCTCGGACGCAGCGGCCTTCGTAGAATCGGTAGACACTATAACAATAGGTAAAGTTGTACAACTTTGTGACTCTGTACTTTAATATTTATAACTGGAAGTACCGTTTTTAATGCCAATACTGTACAACGGATTTACTCCCGGAATACCTGGTTTGAAACTCCGAATCACAGGATAGGTGAGACTCCTGTCATAGCTGCACGAATCCCAAAGACGTTGGTCACGTTTCCAAACGGTTTGACCCTCGATATACCGTTAAATTGTGTACTAATTTGTTTCGCGAAACACGAAGTTCTGCTATTGATACAGCGGATTATGTTCATGAAGGTAGGGTATGCGATAAAGTGTATTACGTTATAGCAATTGGATATGTTCATCAACGGATTGACTCCCTGCTTTAATATTCAAGCTAAGAATGATGGCGTCTATTGGCAAGACTCTCCAGCGTATGTACTCCTGGAATACCTAGTTTGACTCTCCGAATGACTGGTAATGTGGAGGTATTGACGTAGCCGTGCGTCTCTCTCAGACTCGTACTCATTGCCGGATAACGTACCTTCCGAGAACATAACCCGCTATATCGTGGGTATAAGTTTGAGATCAGAAAAACAAATCAGTAGACATTTTAGCAGATGCACACTTTAATTTCTTGTATGAATTAGAAGATCGTGGGTGAAGCCGTGCGAGATCGTTACCTTACCTTGTTTGGAAGACGAACGGCTAAGTCAACAGCTTCCCCAATCCTGTGATACCGAGAGTCCAACCAGGTAATCCGAGAGTAAATGCGCTGCAGAGTATTGACAATCGATACCGTAGTTCGCGGAGTGAATATTAAAAAAGAGCGTCACACCGTGTGAGAACGTTACTAAATGCTATAAAGTCAAACGTATCACAGAATGCCATGCCGCCCAATAAGCTAACTCGCTGTATCGAGAGTATATCTTCGTGTTCAGAGAAACACGTTAGTATACATTTTAGTGATGGGCTCCTTAATTTCATGTATGAATTTGAAGATCTAGTGTCAAACCGTTCGAGAACGTAACCACCTACTCTGAGAGTGGCACAGCTAAGTCAATAGCTTCACCTATTCTGTGACTTCGAGTGCCAAGCCTAGTATTCCGGGTGTAAATCCGGTGATAATTATTAGCAACAGGACCCCTAATTCACGGTTTGAATATTAAGGTAGAGCATCAGACCGTTGAGGAACGTTACAATTTGCATAGGATCAAACTTTTTACCGAAGGACGTACCTTCCGAGAAGTCCAACCCGCTGTTGGGAATGCCATGCTTAGTGTTCGTGGAAACAAAATAGTAGACATTTTACAGAGGGGCACGTTAATTTAAAGTATGAGTTAGACGATCGATGGTCATGCCGTTCGGGAACGATACCACAATCCTGGAGAGGTGAAAAACGAAGTCAATAGAATCACCTATCCTGCGATTCCGAGAGACAAACCTGGTATTCCTGCAGTTAATCCGCCTTACAGAATAGGGAATAGACAGCCTACTTCAAGGTATGAATATTAAAGCTGACCGTCACACTGTTGCAGAATGTCACCTATTGCTATGGAGTCAAACTTTCTACCGAGGGCCGTAACTTCAGAGAACCTATCCCTCTGTATCGAAAGTATGACTGCAATTTCAGCCTAGGAAACTAGTATACATTTTAGTGACGGCACCCATTTTCATGTGTGAATTATAAGAACCAGTGTGGAACCTTTCGAGAGCGATCCCACCGCCCTTGAAAGTCGAACTACTATGTCAATAGCTTTATGTATCCTGTGATTCCAAGAGTGAAATGAGGTTCTCCTGGAGTAAATCCGCTGAACCGTGCTGACAATGGACACCGTAATTCACGGTATGAATTCAAATGTAGAGCGCTAAGCCATCGACGATCATTATCAATTCGTATAAAGTCAAACGTTTTNATGTCAATAGCTTTATGTATCCTGTGATTCCAAGAGTGAAATGAGGTTCTCCTGGAGTAAATCCGCTGAACCGTGCTGACAATGGACACCGTAGTTCACGGTATGAATTCAAATGTAGAGAGCTAAGGCATCGGCGATCATTACCAATACGTATAATGTCAAACGTTTTACTGAAGACCTGACCCTCCGATGGCATAACGCGCTGCATCGGGAGTATAAAATGGTGTTCAGGGGAAGAAGCTGGAATACATTTTAGTGACGGGCATCTTTATTTCATGCATGAATTAGAAGATCGAAAGGCAAGCCGTTCCTGAACGATACCACCTTCTATGACATTCGAACGGCTAGGTCAATAGCTTCAGCAATCCTGTGATTTCGAGAGTCATATCAGGTAATACGGGAGCAAATCCACTGAACTATATTGCCAGTAAACACCATAATTCTCGGTACCAATATTAAAGTAGAGCGACAAAGCGTTTGAGATCATTGCCAATTGGCATAAGGTCAATCAAATTACAGATGACCTCACCTCCGGAGAAGCAATCTCACGGTCCCTAGTGTATAACTTCGTGTTCTGAGAAGAAAATTAGTCTACATTTCAATCACGAGCACCTTAACTTCATGTATGAATTATGAGAACGAGGGTCAAACCATTCTGGATCGATACCACATTCTGTGAGAGACAAACAGCTATGGAAATAGCTTCATATATCCTGAGATTCCGAATGTCTAACCAGGTATTGCGGGAGTAAATCTGCTGCATCGTATTGGCATTAGACACCTTAATACACGGTTTGAACATTAAAATGTAGCATCAAACCGTTAGAGAACGTTACCAACTGCAATAAAGTCAAACGTTTTAACGAAGACCATACATTTCGCGAACCATACCGGCTTCATCGAGAGAATACGTTCGTAATCAGAGAATCAAATTAGTATTCATTTTAGAGACGATCACCTAAACTTCATGTATGAATTAGAAGATGGAGGGTCGATCAGTTAAACAATCATCTTCTGTGATAGTCAATCGGCAAAGTCAACAGCTTCAATCCTGCAATTGCGAGAGTCAAACCAGATATTCCGGGTGTAAATCCGCTGAACAATCCGCCAATAGACATCTTTATTAACAGTTTGAAAAGCAAGGAATGGCGTCACACCATGTGGGAACGATAATAATTGCAATAAAGTCGAACGCTTTACCGAATGCATTACCATCCGAAGAACTAATCCACCGTCTCGAGAGTATCTTCGTGATAAGGGAAACACATAGGTATACAATTTGGTGATGGCACCTTAAATTCATGTAAGAATTAGAAGGACGATGGTCAAATCGCTCCACCACGTTACCACCTTCTTCGAGAGCAGAACTTCTAGATCAATAGTTACACATATACTGTGATACCGCGTGTCAAACCAGGTATCCCGGGATTGAATGCACAGTACAGTACTGGCAATACATACCTTAATTCACGGTCTGAATATTAAAGTGCAGCGCCAAAACGTTGTAGAACGATGCATATTCCTATAGAGTCAAACATTGTACCGAAGGTCTTACCCTCCGATAAGCTAACCAGCTGTATCGAAAGTATAACTTTGTGTTTAGAGAATCAAGGTAATATGCACATTTGACATGGGCTGCTTAATTTCATGCATGAATTAGAAAATACATGGTCAAAATGTTCGAGAACGTTTCCACCTTCTCTGAGACACGAACGGCCACGTCTGTAGCTTCATCTATCCTGCGATTCCGAGAGCTAAAGCAGGTATTCCGGGAGTAAATCGGCAGAACTGTATTCGCAATAGGCACCTTAACTCACGGTATATATAGTAATGTACAGATTCGACCCATCGTAGTACGTTACATATTGGTATAAAGTCAAACATTTTGCGGAAGGCCTTCCCTTTAGCGAACCTGAGCGGCGTCATCGGTAGTATAAGTTCGTGTTCACGGACGGAAATTAGTATTCATTTCAGTGACAAGCACCTTAACTTCATGTATGAAATAGAAAATCATGTGCTAACCCTCTGGAGAAAGTTGCCACCTTCTGTGAGAGACAAACGCCTACGTCAACAGCTTCACCTATCCTGCGAGTCCGAGAGTTAGAGCAGGTATTCTTGTAGAAAATCCGCTGAACACTACTGGCAACGGACACCTTATTTCACGGTTTGAATATTAAAGCAGGCCGTCAAGCCGTCGTAGAGCACTACCTACTCGTGTAAGGTCATACTTCTTACAGAATGCTTTATCCTCCGAAAAACTGACCTGCAGTATCGAGAGTATAACACGGTATTCAAAGATACGAACCAGTATACATTTTAGTCTCGAGCACCGTAATTTCATGCATGAAATAAAAGATCTGGTGTCAAACGTATCGAGATCGTTGCCCCCTTCTGTGAGGGACGAACGCCTGAGTCAATAACTTCGGATATCGTGCGATTCCGACACTCAAACAGGTACTGCGGGAATGAATCCGCTAAACACTGCTGGCAATGGACACCTTAATTCACGACTTGAATATTAAGATAGAGCGTCAAACCGTTTAAGAACAAAACGAATTGGTATAAGGTCGATCGTTTTACCGATGGCCTTACCTTCCAATGACTCCTCCGGCTTCATCGACGATGTAACTTAAACTTCTGTGAAAGAAATTAGTTTTCCTTTTAGTTACGGGCACCCTAACTTCATGTATGAATTAGAAGGTCGTGAGGCAGACCAGTCGAGAACGTTACCAACCTCTGTGAGAGGCGAACGGCTAAGTCAATAGGTTCATCCATAATGTGATTCCGCGAGTCAAATAAGGTATTCCGGGAGTGAACACGCTGTGCAGTATTGGTATCAGACACTCTAATTCTCGGTATGAATATTAAAGTACAGAGTCAAATCGCTGTAGAACGTTACCTATTGCTACAGAGTTAGCTTCTTACAGAAGGCCTTTCCTTCCGACAAGCTAACCCGCTGTATCGAGAGTATAACTTTGTGATCACAGATACAAATTAGTATGCATTTTACTGACGAAAATCTTTTTTGGAAGATCGAGTGTCGAACCGTTAGAGCACGATGTGACCTCCATTGCGTGTCGAACGGCTAAGTCAATGGCTTCACATATCCAGTGATTCGGAGAGGCAAACCAGGTATTCCGGAAGTAAATCCGCTCAACAGTATTGGCAATAGTCACCTTAATTCACTGTTTCAGTAATAGAGTAAAGCGTGAAACCGTTGCAGATTGTCAAATTTTCACCGAAGGTCTTACCTTCCGAGAAGCTAACCCGCTGGATCTAGAGTGTACCTTCGTGTTAAGAGATGCACATTCTAAATACATTTTAGTGACGAGCACCATAATTTCATGTATGAATTAGAAGATCGAGGGTCATACCGGTTGAGAAGGATACCACCTCCTTTGAGAGTCGAACGGCTATATCAATAGCTTCACCTAACCCGTGGTACCGAGAGACCAACCAGTTATTCCGCGACTTAACCCGCAGTACTATGTTCGAAT
The DNA here is from genome assembly GCA_002201625.1 of Euglossa dilemma. Classification (NCBI taxonomy): domain Eukaryota; kingdom Metazoa; phylum Arthropoda; class Insecta; order Hymenoptera; family Apidae; genus Euglossa; species Euglossa dilemma. The sequence goes on from NIJG01000326.1 coordinate 80,247, forward strand.
TGCATACGCTATACCACGTTATAAATATTAAAGTACAAAGCCTAACCATTGTAGAACGTTACCCATGGCTATACTCTCAACCTGTTTACCGACGGCCTTACATACCGAGAACATATCCGGCTGTATAGATTATATCTTCGTGTTCAAGGAAGAAAATTAGTATATATTTTATTGACGGCACCAGTAATTTCATGTGTGAATTTGTAGATCGATTGTCAAACCGTTTGAAAACGTTACCAACTTCCTTGAGAATAGAACGACTAAGTTAATAACGTCACCTACCATGGGATTCCGAATGTCAAACTAGGTATTCCGGTATTCAATACGCTGTACACTATTGTGACACCATAATTCACGGTTTGAATATTAAACTAGAGCATCAAACCGATTGAGAGTGTTGCCAATGCGTATATAGTCAAACGTTCTACCGAAGGCCTTACCATCCGCCAAACTCAGCGGTGGAATTGAGAGTACAAGGTCGAGCTCATAGAAAGAAATTAGTATTCATTTGAGTGTCGTGCACCTTATCTTCAAGTATGAATTAGAATATTAATGTTGAAAGCGCTCGAGATCGATGCCATCTTCTGTGAGAGACGAACGGCTAAGTCAATAACTACAACAATCATGCGATACCGAGAGTCAACCGTTTATTACAGGAGAAAATCGGCTCAACTGTCATGGCAATGGTCACCATTATTATCCACTAGAATTTTAAAGTAGAGCGTCACACCGTTTGAGAACGTTACCAATTGCTACAAAGTCAAACAATTTAGCGAAGTCCGTACCTTCCGCGAACCTCACCCGCTTCATCCACACTATAACTTCGTGATGAGGGATAGAAGTTAGTATACATTTCGACGGGCAGCTTAATTTCATCTATGGACGGAAGATCGAGTGTGAAACAGTTTGAGAACGTAACCACCATCTTTGAGAATCGAGCGGCTAAAACTATAGATCCTCCTATCCTGTGATTCCGAAGGGCAAAGCAGATATTCCGGGAGTGAGTCCGCTGAACGATATTGGTGATAGACACCCTAATTGACGGTATGAATATTAAAGTACCAAGTCAAACCGCTATTGAACGTTACCTATTCCTACAGAGCTAACTTCTTACAGAAGGCCTTATGCTCCGACAAGCTATCCCGCTGTATCGAGAGTATAATTTTGTGATCACAGATACAAATAAGTATGCATTTTAGTGACTGGCGCCTTAATTTGATGTATGAATTAGAAGATGTAGTGCCAAACCGATCGAGATCGTAACCACCTTCGTTGAAAGCCGAACGGCTGAGTCCATATCTTCACCTATCCTGTCGTTCCGTGAATCACACTAGGTACATCAGGAGCCAATCTACTGTACACTACTGGCAATGTTTGACTTAATTGACTGTTTGATTATTAACGTAAAGCGTCACACTGTTGCAGAACGGTACCTATTCCGATATAGTCATTCTTTTTACCGAAGTCCTTATCCTCCGAGAAACTAACGCGTTGTATGGAGAGCATCACTTCTAGATCCGAGAAACAAATTAGTATACATTCTAGAGTTGGGCACCCAAACTTCATGTAGGAATTACAAAGTCTCGTGTCTGCCCGTTCGAGAACCTTACAACCTTCTTTGAAAGTCGCACATCTAAGTAAATAGCTGCAGCTATCCTGTGATACCGAGATGCAAATCAGGTACTCCAGGTGTAAATGCGCTAAACTGTATGGCCATAGGACAACTTAATTCATGGTTTGAGTATTAAAGCAGACCGTAAAGCCGTTGTAGATCATTACCTATAGGTGTAGGGTCAAACTCCTCGGATAATGCCTTACCCTCCGCAAAACAAACTCAACGTAGCGGGAGTATAACACCAATGTCAGAGGTATGAACTAATATACATTTACTGACGAACACCTTAATTTCATGCATGAATTAGTAGATCGACAGTAAAACTGTTCGAGAATGTTACCAGCATCAGTGAGGGACGAACGGCTAAGTCCGTAGCTTCACCTATCTCGTGATACCGAGAGTGAACCCGCGAAAACCGAGAGTAAGTCCGCTGATGGGTATTAATAATTGACACCTTAATTCGCGGATTGAATATTAAAATAGAGCGTCAAACCTTGTGAGAACATTACAATTGCTAGAAAGTCAAACGTTTTACCGAATGCCATACCATCCGAGATGCTCACCTGCCGTATCGACATTATAACTTCGTGTTTAGAGAGACACATTGGAATACAATTTAGTGCCGGCACCTTAAATTCTTGCATAAATTAAAATACCTATGGTCACGCCGTCCAAGGACGTTACCACCCTCTTAGGGTGTCCAACGGCTAAGTCTATTGCTTCATCTCTCCTATGATTGCAATAGTCAAATCAGGTAATGCGGCAGTAAATCCTGGGAAAGAAATTTCCAATTGACACCTTAAGTCACGGTATGAATGTTAAAGCTGATCGTTAAACCGTTGAAGAACATTACCTACTGGCATAACGTGAAACCTTTTACCGAAAGCCTTCCATTCCGAGAAGCTAGCCCGCTACACCAAGAGTATAACATGGTGTTCAGAGAAACAAATTAGCAGATATTTCAACGGCAGGCATCTTAATTTCGTTTATGAATTAGAAGGTCGAGTACCAAACGGATCTGGAACGTGACCACCTTCATTGAGGTTCGATCGGCTAATTCAATAGCTTCGTTTATCTTGTATTTCCGAGAAACAGACCAGGTATTCCTGCTGTAAATCCACCGAACAGTATTGGCATTAACAGCCCTATTTCACGGTATTAATATTACACTACAGGGTCACACAGTTGTGCAACGTTAAGTATTGGAATAGAGTCTAACCTTTCACCGACGACCGTACCTTCCGAGACGCTAACTCGCTGTATCGAGACTATAACACCCTGTTCAGAGGAACAAATTAGTATACATTTTAGTGACAGGCACCATATTTTCATTCATGAATAGAAAACTCGATATACAAACCGTTCAAAATCGCTACCACCATTTTCGAGATTCAACCGGCTACGTCAATAGCATCATCGATCCTGTGATTACGAAAATCAAACCAGGTATTCCGGGAGTGAATCCACTGAACAGTATTGGCAATAGGCACCATAATTCACGTTCTGACTAATAAAGTTCGGCGACAAACCGTTTGAGATCGTTACCAATTGGATTAAAGGCAAACGTTTTACAGAAGGCCTTACTCCCCATGATCGTATCGCGCTGTACAGAGAGTAATACTGCGTATTCAGTGAAACACGTTAGTCTACATTTTAGTGACGGGCATCTTAATTTCATGTATGAGTTTGAAGATCGATGGTCAAACAGTTTGATAACGTTACCAGCTTCTTCCATAGTCGAGTGGCTGCGTCAATAGCTTTATCTATACTTGTGATTCCGAGAGTCAAGACAGGTATGCCACAAGTAAATCCACTGAACAGCACAGGCTATAAACACCTTGTTTCACGGTTTGAATATTAGAGTAGAGAGTCAGTCCGTTGGAGAACATAGCCAATTGTTATAAAGTCATACTTTTTACTGAAAACCATACCTTCCTAGAAGCTAACACGCAGTATCCAGTACCATGCTTTGTAGCTCACGGAAACAAATTAGTAGACCTTCTAGCAGACGCGCAGCATTTTCATGTATGAATAGCAAAATCGAGAGTCAAAGCGTGGGAGAACGATCCCGCTTCCTTTGAATGTCACACATCTACGTCAATAGCTTTACCTATCCAGTGATTGCGAGAGTCAGACCACGTATTCTAGTAGTATACGCGCTGAGCAATATTGGCAATAGACACCATAATTCTCGGCATGAATATTTATGTTGAGAGTCAATCCGTCGGAGAACAAGACCAATTGGTAAAAAGTCATTCTTCTTAACCAATACCTTACATTCCGAGAACGCAGACCGCCGTTACGTTTTCCATGCTTAGTGCCAACGGAAACAAATTAGTAGACATTATAGTAGAAGCACACCTTATCTTTATATATGAATGAAAAAATCAAGAAGCAAACCGACCCAGAGCAGTACCACCTTCTTTGAGGAACGCACCTCTAAGAAAACAGCTTCACCTATGCTATGTTACCGAGAGTCACACCAGGTGTATCAGGAGTAAATCCGCTGAACTGTAATGGCAATGGACACTTTATTTCACGGCTTCAATATTAATGTAGAGAGTCAAACTGACTGAGAGCGTTACATATTGGTAAAAAGTCAAACGCTTTACCGAATGCCTTACCATCCGCGAAACTCATCTGCTTAATCAAGATTATAACTTCGAGGTCAGAGAAGGAAATTAGTATACATCTTAGTGAAGGGCACCCCAATTTCATGTATCAGTAGCAAGATCGAGGGTTAATCCATCCGTGAAGGTTACCACCTTCTTGGAGCGTCGAACAGCTAAATCAGTATTTTCACGTATCCTGTGATGCCGAGAGACAAACCAGGTAATCCGTGAGTAAATCCGCTGAACAGTACTGCTATCATACACCTAGTGCACGGTTTGAATATTAAATATATACTGTTAAACCGTTTGAAAGCGTTACTAATTGGTATAGAGTCAAACGTATTAAAGAAGGCCTTACCTTCCGAGAAGATAGCACGCCGTATTGTGAGTATAACTTCTCGTAGAGAGAAGCCAAGTAGTACACATTTCTGTGACGGGCACCTTAATATCATCTATGAATTAGGAGATCAAGTGTCAAACCCTTTGAAGGCTTTACCACCTTCTTTGGCGATCGATCGGCTGAGTCGATAGCTTCACCTCTTTTATGGTTCCGAGAGTCAAACGCGGCATTCCGGCAGTAAATACGCTGAACAGAATTGACAGTAGACATCCCAATTCACGGTATGAATCTTAAAGTGGAGCGTCAAACCATTTGAGAATGATACATTCTGGTATAGACCAAACTTTCTACTGACGATCTTGCCCTCCGAGATCATTATCCGCTGTATCAAGGGAATAACTTCGTGTTCAGCAAAGCAAGTGAGTACGCATTTTGGAGACGGACACTATAATTTCATGCATTAATTACAAAGTCCAGAGTTAAACGGAGGGAGAACGTTTTCACCTTCCTTGAGGCTCGATTAACTGAGTCAATAGCTTCACCTATCCAGTGATACCGCGAATCAAACCAGGTATTCCGGAGTAAATCCTCTGTACAGTATTGACCATACACACGTTACTTTGCGATATGAATATTAAATTAGGGAGTCAAATCGTTGAAGCCCATTACCAAATTGTGCAAAGTCAAACATTTCACCGGATACCTTACCATCCAAGAACTTAACCCGCTGAAGCAAGTGCCTTGCTTACTGTTCATGGAATGAAATTAGCAGACATTTTGGCAGACGGTCACTTCAGTTACATGTATCAATAGAAAGAACGATGGTCAATCAGACCGAGAAGGATACCACCATCTTCGAGGGTAGAATAGCTAAGTCAGCACCATAGCCTATCCTGTGATTCCGAGGGTCAGACACGCTATTCTGGGTGTCAACCTACAGTGCAGAACTACAAATGCACACGTCAATTCACGATATGGGTATTAAAGTAGAGTGTTAAGCCTTTGTAATACATTACCTAATGGAATACTGTTAATATTTTCACAGAAGGCCTTACCAAATGAGAACCAAACCCGCTGTATCGAGAGTGCAATTTCGTTCTGAGAGAAACCAATTAGTACACGATATAGAAACGGCCACCATAATTTCATGCATGAAATATAAGAACGACACTCACTTCGTTCGGGAACGTTACCAACATTCTTGAGAGTTTCACAGGTAAGTCAAATAAGGTCACCTATCCCGTGATACTGAGAGTCAAATCAGGTATTCCGGGAGCAAATCCAATGAACAGTATGGGCAATAGACACCTTAACTCACGCCGTGAGTATTAAAACGGAGCGTCAATCCATTTGACAATGTTACCAATTGCTATAAAGTCATTCCTTTTACCGAATACCTAAACATCCGAAAAGCTGTCCCGATGTCTCGAGGGTATAGCTTCGTGTTTAGAGACGCAAATTAGTATACATTTCAGTCACGGCACCTTAATTGCATATATGAATTAGATGATCGAAGGTCAAACAGCTCGAAAACGTTAGCACCTTCTTCTAGAGTCCCACAGCTAAGTCAACAGCTCCACATAACGTTAGATTCCAAGGGACGCACCTGGTATTCCGGGAGTAAATCCCCTGTACAGTATTGGGAATATACACCTTAATGCACGGTATGAATATTAAAGTGGATGGTCAATCCGTCGGAGGACAATACCAATTGATATCGAGTCATTCTTTCACGGAATACATTAACTTCCTGGAACCTAACCCGCTGTAGCCAGAGTCATGCTTATTGCTCACGGAAACAAACTTGTACACATTATAGCAGAGGCACACGTTATTTTCATACATGTATTATAAAATCGGATGTCAAACTGTTCTAGATCGTTTCTACCTTCTTTGGAAGTCAACGTTCTATGTCAATAGCTTCACCTAACCTGCGATTCCGCTAGACAAATCAGTTTTTCCGGGTGGAAATCCGCTGTACTGTACTGGCAACAGACACCGTAATCCACAGTTTGAATATTAAAGTAGACGGTCCAACGGTTTTACAGCGTTACCAATTGATATAGAGTAAAACGGTTTACCGGACGCCTTATCCTCGGTGAACCTATCCCGCTGTATCGAGAGTATAACTTGGTGCCCAGAGAAACAAATTAGTATACATTATATTGACGTCCACCATAATTTCCGATATGAATGCGATGATCGAGGGTTCGACCGTTCGAGAACATGACATTCTTGGTTGGGAATCGCTAACTCAATAACTTCTGGGCTGCTAGCCCAAGAGTCTAACCAGATATTCAGGGAGTAAATGCGCTGTACAGTATTGGCAATAGGTATATTAATTTGATGAGTGAATATTAAAACTGAGCGTTACACAGTGTGAGAACGTTTCTAATTTCTATAAAGTCAAACGTTTCACCGAATGCCTTACGGTCCGAGAAGCTAACCCGCCGTACCGAGAGTGTAGCTGCGTGTATAGGGAAACACATTAGTATAAATTTTAGTGACGTCATCTTAAATTCACGTAAGAATTAGAAGATAGATGGTCAAATCGATCGAGAATGTATCCATCTTCTGTGAGAGATGAACGACTAAGTCACTAGGTTCACCTATCCAGTTATTCGGAGAGTCCATGCAGCTATTCCTGGAATAAATCCGCAGAACAGTGTTGCTAATAGGCGCCTTAAATCACGGTTTGAGTATTAAAGTAGAGCGTGAAACCGTTTGAGAGCATTGCCAAATGGCATATAGTCAAACACTTTACCGAATGCCTTGCCTTCCGCGAATCTCAGCAGTTTCATCGAGAGTATATCTTCGTGATCAGAGATATAAATTAGTATTCATATCAGTGACGAGCACTTTAACATCATGTATGAATTAGAAGATCAAGCGTCAAGCAGTTGAAGAACGTTATCGCCTTCTATGATAAGGTCTTCGGCTATACGATTGACCTTATGGGAAGTGGTAACGATCAACAAAGGTGTGACGGCTCGCTTTAATATTCAAGCCGTGTATATATGTGTCTATTGTCAATACTCATGAGCGGGTTTGCTCCACGAATACCTGCTATGACTCTCGCAAGCACCGGATATGTGACGCTATTGACTTAGAAGTTCGAATCTCATGGAAGGTAGAAACGGTGTCGAACGGCTTGACAATCGATCTTCTTATTCATAGATAAAATTAATGTGCTCGTCGCGAAAACGTATACTAATTCGTTCGACTGAACATGATGATATAATTTCGGTGCAGCGGAATCGGTTCTGGAACGGTAATGTATTCGGTAAAAGAATGACTCTATGCCAATTTGTTATGTTCTCCTACGGATTGACCTTCTACTCTAATATTCGTACCGTGAATTATGGTGCCCATTGCCAATAGTGTACATCACAATGACTCCAGTAACACCTGCTCTGACTGTCGGAATAACAGGATAGGAGAAGCTACTTGCTTTGCCGTGCGCCTGTCATAGAATGTGGCATCGATCTCGATCGGTTTGACTGTCGATTTTCCTATTCGTACTTGAAAATAAGCTGCCCGTCTGCTAAAACGTCTACCAACTTGTTTCCTTTCACACTAAGCAACAGAGTCGGTGCGGCGGGTTAGATTCTCGCAGGGTATAGTATTAGGTAAAACGCTTAACTTTATTCCAACTGGTAACGTTCACAAACCGTTTCACGCTCTTCATTAATATTGAATCCGTGAATTATGGTTTCCATTGTTAATACTGTACAGCGGATTGACTCCCGAAGTACCTGGTTTGACTCACCGATTCACAGGATGGGTGACGCGATTGAGTTAGGCGCTCGACTCTCAGAGAAGTTGGTAACGTTCTCGAGCCTCTTGACCCTCGAGTTCTAATTCATATATGAAGTTATGGTACCCGTCACTGAAATGAAGACTAATTTCATTCTCTGAACGCGAAGTTATACTCTCGGTGAAGCGGGGGAGGTTCGCGGACGGTAAGGTCTTCGGTAAAACGTTTTACTTTACGCAAATTGGAAACGGTATCAGACGGTATAACGTCATACCATAATATTCAAACCGTGAATTCATATGTCTATTGCCAAAACTGTTGAGCGTATATGTTCCCGGAATACCCGGTTTGGCTTTCGGAATCGCTGGATGTGTAATGCTATTGACTTCGCCGACCGTCTCTCACAGGAGGAGGCAAAGTACTCGAGCGGTTTGACACTCGATTTTCTGACGCATACGTGTAGTTAAGTTGCCCGTCAGTAAAATGAATACCAGCTTCGTTCCCTGAATTCGACGTTATGCTCTCAAAACTGCGGGTTAGCTTCTCCGATGGTTAGGCTATAGGTAATGTGTTCGACCCCATACCAGTTTGTACCGATCTTCAACGTTGTGATGGTCTGCTTTATGATTCAAACCGTGAATTAAGGTGTCCATTGCCAATGCCCTTCAATGGGTTTTCTCTCGGATTACCTTGTTCTTCTCTCGGAATCATAGGATGGGTGGTGCTATTTACTTATACGTTCGAGTCACGATGGAGGTGGTATCGATCTCGAACGGTTTGACATTCCATATTCTAATTCATAAATGAAATTAACGAGACCGACACTGAAATGTTTACTAATTTGATTCTCTGAACACGAAGTTATACACACGATACAGCGGGTTAGGTACTGGGTGGGTAAGGTCTTCGCTAAAGTGAGTGTCTTTATACCAATAAGTAACGATCTCAAGCGGTTTCACGCTCTACATTAACAATCAAATCGTCAATCAAGGTGACTAATGTCAATAGTGTACAGCGGAATTACTCCCGGAATACCTGGTTGGACTCTCGGAAGCACAGGTTAGATGAAGTTATTGACAGTGACGTTCGACTCTCAAAGCGGATGGTAATGTTCTCGAATGGCTTGACCATCGATATTCCAATTCTTACATGAATTTATTGAACCGTCAGTAAAATGTATACTAATGTATTTCCCTAAACACGAGACTGTAGTCTCGATACGGCCATTTAGCTTCTCGGGCGGTAAGGTCTCTGGTAAAGGGGTTGCTTTGTAAGAATAGGCGACGTTCCCAAACGGTTTCACGATCTACTTTAATATTCAACTCGTGATGTAGGTTGTCCATTGCGAATAGTTTACAGCGGATTGACACCCGCAATATCTGGTTCAACTATCGGAGTAACAGGAGAGGTGAAGCTATTGATACTACATTTGTCACTCAAAGAACATGGGATCGTTCTAGAAATGATTGACTGTCGATTTTCCATTCACAAATGAAAATAAGTAGTTCGCCTGCTAAAATCTCTTCTAATTTGTATCTCTGAACAGGAAGCTATATTCTCTGTACTGCGGCTTTTGATCTCAGAATGTAAGGTCCTCGGTAAAACGTTTGACTTCATCCAATTGGTAACGTTCTCAAACGGCCTTACGTTCTATATGAATGTTCAATTAATTATGGTGTCCATTGATAATAGAGTGGAGCGCATTTACTCCTGGAATACCTGGTCTGTCCCTTGGAATCACAGGATAGTGTAAGCTAATGATTTAGCCGCTCGACTCTCAAAAAAGGTGGTAACGTTCTCGTACGGTTTGGCCATCGATCTTTCTATTAATGCATGAAATTCAAGTGTGCGTCTGATCAAATGTCTACTGATTTGTTTCTCTGAACACAAACTTGTACCCACGATATAGCGAGTTATGTTCTCGGAAGGTACGGTATCCGGTAATGAGTATGAGTCTGTGATAGACGCACGGCTAAGTCAACACCATCACCTATCCAGTCGTTCGGAGAGTCAAGCCAGGTATTCCAGGAGTACATCCGCTGGAGATTCTTCCCAATAGACGCCATCATTCACAGATTGAATATTAAAGCAGAGAGTCAATCCGTTGATGAACATAACCAATTTCTATAACGTCATAACCTTTATCGCATACTCTACCTTCAAGAACATAATCCGCTGTACCAATAGCAGAACTTCGTGTTCCGCGAAAGAAATTAGTTGACATTTTAATGGAATATCGAGGGTCAAACCGTTTTGAAACGTGACCAACGTCTTTGGGATTCGTACAGCTATGACAGGAGTCTCACCAATCCTGTGATTCAGAGTTTCAATCCAGGTCTTCCGGGAGTAAATCCGCTGAAGAGCATTGGTTATGGCGACCTTAATTAAAGGTATGAATACTATAGTAGAGAGTCCGACCGTCGGGGAACAATACCAATTCTTATAGAGGAAACTGTTACGGAATGCACTACATTCCGAGAACCAAAGCCGCTGTATGAAGAGTATAACTTCGTGGTCGGAGAAAGGAACGTGAATACTTTAGAACGACGTACAACTTAATTTTCTGCATGAATTAGAGGATTGAGCTTCAACCCCTTCCATAGCGTTACCACGTTCTGTGAGAGAGGACCGCCTAAGACAATAACACCACCAATCCTGTGATTGCGAGTATGAGACCAGGAATTCCGGGGGTATATCCGCTTTACAGTATTGGCAGTAAAAACGGTTCTTCCAGCTATAAATATTAAAGTACAGAGTCACTAACTTGTATAACATTACTTATTGGTATAGTGTCCATCGTTTCTACGAAGGCCGCACCTTCCGAGAAGCTAATCCGCTGTATCGAGGATATAACTTCGTGTTCGGAGGATCAAATAAGAAAATATTTTAGTGACGGGGACCTTAATTTCATTATGAATAAGAAGATCGGGTGTCAAACCGTTCGAGAAAGGTACCAACTACTGTGAGCGACGAAGGCTTCGTCAATAGCTTCACATATCCTGTGATTCCGAAAGTTAAACCAGATATACCGGGAGTAAATGCGATGTACAGTATTGGCAATAGACACCTCAATTGACCGATTGAATAATAAAGCATGTTGTCGTGCCCTTACAAAACATTAACTATTAGTGTAGGTTTAAACTTCTTACGGAATGCCTCATCCTACGAAAATCTGACAAGCTGCATCGGGAGTGTAACAGCGTATTCTGAGGTGCGAATTAGTATACATTTTAGTGACGGGCAATATAATACCATGCATGAATTAAAAGATCGAGGGCCAAACCGTTCGAGAACGTGACCACATTCATTGAGGTTCGAACAGCTAACGCAATTGCTCCTTTGAGAGTAGAACGGCTAGGTCAATAGCTTCACCTATCGTGTGCCTCCCAGAGTCAAACCATGCATTCCAGCTGTAAATACGCAGAAGATGTTTGGTAGTACACATTCTATTGCACGGTATGAATTTGAAAGTGAAGAGTCCAAACGCTGCATATCGTTACCTTGTGCACTAGGGTCAAACTTTTAACCGAAGACCTTAATTTCCTAGAACGTATCCCCCTCTATCGAGAGTAATACTTCATGTTCAGAGACTCCAATTAGAATACATTTGAGTTACGGGCACCTTTACTTCATGCAGGAATTAGAAGGTCGCGGGTCAAGCCGCTCGAGAACGTTGCCACGTTCTGTGACAGACGAACGGATATGTGAATAGCTTCACATATGCTGAGATTCAGAGATTCTAACCAGATATTCCGGGAGTAAGTCGGCAGAACAATATTGATAATAGGCACCTTAATTCACGGTTTGAATGTTAAAGTAGATCGTCATACCGCTGTAAAACGTTACCTATTGTTATAGAGTCAATCTTTTTCCCGAACGCCTTACCGTCCGAGAAGATAAGCGACCCCATCGGGAGTATAGCTACCTGTTTAAGATAACATACTAATACACAACTTAGTGACGGCACCTTAAATTCATGCATGAAGTAGAAAGCCGGTGGTCAAACCGTGCCGGAACCTTGCCACCTTCAGTAAGAGACGTAGGGTCAAGTCAATAGCTTCACCTATCATATGATTCCGAGAGTCAAGCCTGGTACTCCAGGGGAAAATCCGCTGAACAGTATTGGCAACAAAAATATTATATCACAGTATGAATATTACCTACAGGGAATCAAACCGTTTGAGAACTTTTCCAATTTGTATATCGTCCTACTCTATATCGCATACCTTACCTTCCGGGAACATAACCCGCGGAATCGTGAGTATAACCTTGTGTTCAGAGAAACAAATTTGTTTGAAATTTTAGTGACGCGCACCTCAATTTCATGTATGAATAAGCGTACCGCGTGCCAGACCGCTCGAGATCATATCCACCTACTTTGATAGTCGAACGGCTATGTCAATAGCTTCACATCTCCTGTTCTTCCGATATTTCAACCAGGTATTACGGGAGCCAATCCGCTATACACTATTGGTAATGGACACTGTAATTAACGGTTTGAATACTGAAGTCCAGAGTCTAACCCTTGTATAACGACACCTGATGGTATAATGTCAGAAGTTTTGCTGATGGCCTTCCTTTTCGCTTACCTCACTGGATTTATCGAGAGTATATGTTTGTGTTCACAGAAAAAAATTAGTATCCTTTTCAGTGACGGGCACCTTAATTCCATGTATGAATTATATGATCTCGGATCAAACCACACGGGACCTTCACCACCTTCTATGAGATTCGAACGGCTTAGTCAATAGCTTCACCTACCCTGTTATTCCGAGAGTTATACTTCGTATTCCAGAATTATATCCGCTGTAGTAAATAGGACTTTGATTCTCGGTATCAATATTAACGTGAAGGGTCAACCCGTTTCAGATCGTTACCTATTTGTATTGAGTCAAACTTTTTACCGTGTGCCCTACCTTCGGAGAACCTATCCCGCTGTATCCAGAGTACGACATCGTTTTCAGAGGTACAAACTACTATAAATTTTAGTGACAGGCACCATATTTTCATACACGAATAGGAAACTCGAGTGTGAAACAGTTTGAGTGCGCTACCACCATCAGTGGGATTTAAACGGCTAAAGTAATAGCTTCACTCACCCTGTAATTTCGAGAGTCAAACCAGGTATACCGTGAGAAAATTCGCTGAACAGTATTGGCAGTAGACGCCTCAGTTCTCGGTATGCATATTAAAGTCGAGAGAGAATCCGTTCGATTACGTGTCCAATTGTATACAGTAAATCGTTTTATCGAAGACCTTACATTCTGCTAACGCAACTCGACGTATCGAGAGAGTAACTTCGTGTTCTGAGATACACATTGATACACATTTTAGTTTTAACGGAGACCTTACCTTTCGCGAATCACACCGGCTTCATCGAGAGAATACGTTCGTGATCAGAGAATCAAATTAGTGTTCATTTCAGAGACGATCACCTTAACTTCATGTGTGAATTAGAAGATGGAGGGTCGAACCGTTCAACAACGTTACTACCTTCTGTGATAGTCAATCGGCTAGGTCAACAGCATCAATCCAGTGATTCCTGAGTGTCAAACCAGGCATTCCGGGAGTGATTCCGGTGAATAGTACTGGAAATGGGCATCTTAGTTAACGGTATGAATATTAAAGTAGAAAGACAACCCATCGAAGAACATTCCCAAATGCTATAAAGTAATGCTTTTTACTGAGGACCTTACTCATCGAGAACATAACACCTTGTAGCGAGTGGCTTCGTCAGTACTCACAGAAACAAATTTGCTGTTATTGAAGCAGAAGCAGACCTCATTTTCGTGTCTGAATAGCATAATCAAGAGTCAACCCACTCGAGAAAGTTACCACCTTCTTTGCGATTGCAACGGCTAAGTAAATAGCTTAACCATCCTGCGATCCAGACAGTCAAACCTGGTAATCCGAAAGAAAATCCGCTGAAGGTTATTGCCAATTGACACCTTAGTTCATTGTGTGAATATTAAAGCTGAGCTTCAAACTGTTTGAGAACGTTATGAATTCCTATAAAGTCAAACGTTTTACCGAAGACGATACACTCCGAGGAACTAGTCCACTGTATCGTGAGTATAACATCGTTTGATGAATGAATTAGTAAGAGTTTTAGTGACGAGCACCATAATTTCATGCATGAATTAGAGTATCGGCAGTCAAACCGTTCGAGAGCGATCCCACCTTCTTTGAGAGTCGAACGGCTAAGTGAATAGCTTCATCTATCGTGTCATTCCGATGGTCCAGCTAGATATTACGGGAGTCCGTGCGCGTTACACTATTGGGAATGATCACCTTAATTCACAGTTTGAATATTGAAGTAGAGAGTGAATCTGTCGGCGAACATTACCAATTCGTATAAAGTTATTCCTTTTACCGGATACCATACCTACCGAGAACTTATCCCTCTGTCGCGAGCGTCTTGCTTATCGTTCACAGAAACAAATTAGTAGACATACTAGAAGAAAAGCACCACATTTTCGTGCATCAATATCGTAATCGAGAGACAAACGGTTCGTGAAATTTGCCACCTTGTTTGAATTTCGTAAGGCTACGTCCACAACTTCACCTCTCTTGTGATTCCCAAAGTAAAACCAGGTATTCCGGGAACAAATCCGCTAAAGCGTGTTGGCTTTATTTCGCCATTTTTTAGCCACCTTATTTCGCGGTTCGAATATTAAAGTAGAGCATGATGCCGCTTGAGAACGTTACTGGTTTGTATAAAGTGAAATGTTTTTCCGAGGACGTTTACCATCCCAGAAACTAACCCGCTGTATCGAGAGTACAACTTTGTCGTCACATATACAAATTAGTATGCATTTTAGTAACTGGCACCTTAATATGATGTATGAATTTTAAGATATAGAGTCAAACCGTTCGAGACCACTAACACCATCCTTGAGATTCAACCGGCTTAGTCAATAGCCTCACCGATCCTGTGTTTACGGGAGTCAAACCGGGTATTCCGGGAGTAAATCCGCGGAACAGTATTGGCAATAGTATTGGCAGTGTACAGAGACAAACTTTTGGAGATGGTTACCTATTGGGAGAGTGTCACATTTTACACCGTGGGCCTCACTTTTTGCGAACCTAACCCGCTGTATCGAGAGTATAACTAGGTGTTCAGAGAGGGAAATTAGTATTCGTTTCGGTGACGGGCACCTTATCCACGTGTACGGGTTCGAAGATCGAGAGTAAAACCGTTCGAGAACGTTACCACGTTCTGTGAGACTGGAAATGCCAAGTCAGTGGCATCAGTAATCCTGTGCTTGCGAGAGTCAATCCAGGTATAGAGGGAGTGCATACACTGAAGAATATTGGCAATAGATTCCTTAATTCACGATATAACTATTTAGGTACTGAGTCTAATTGCCGGAGAATGTTATCAATTAAAACAAAGTAATGTTTTTACCCAATACCTTAGCATCCGAGAACCTATCACACTCAAGCGAGTGTCTAGCTTAGTGTTCAGAGAAACAAATGAGTAGACATTTCACCAGACGGACACGTCTGTTTCATGTACGGATAGCAAAGTCGAGAGTCAAACTGTCCGAGAACGATAGCATCTATCTTGAGAGTCGTACTCATAAGTCAATAGCTTCACCAACCCTGTTATTCCGAGAGTGATACTACGAATTCCGAGAGTCCATCCGCAGTATAGTATTGGCAATAGACGCCTTAACTTACGGTATAAATAGTAATACACAGACTCGAGCCATCGTAAAATGCTTCACCTTTCCTGTGATTTCGAGAGACAAGCCATGTATTCCGGGAGAAAATCCGATGAACAGTATTGGCAATAGGCACCTTACTTCGCGCTAAGGGTATTAAAGTAGCGAGACAAGCTGCTAGACATCATTTCCAATTGGTATAAAGTCAAACCTTTTACAGGTGACCTTTCCGTTGCGACGCCAGCCAAAATCCAGCCAACGCTTCACGGTGTGACGCCAACCAAAATCCAGCCTTTGCATCACTGGAAACCTCCCAGAAAATAACCGTACCAAAATTATCAAAAATTTAACCATCGCATTACCGGATACCGCTCAGATATCTACCGTAGCAAAATCAGCCATAACCAGCCATCACATGACCAGAAACTGCCTACTCAACCAGAAAATTATAATACAAAAACCGAGCGCAACCGAATAAATCAGTTCTACATTGTACCTCTAACAGAACGTTCCTTCATTCGTATACTTATCCTGAATACGTACGTTAAATATTTAATACTACTCAATATCTGAGTTACACTTATATTACGGAATAAGTATTAATATAAGGAACCTAGTATCTTCTAGAAAGAATCTCTTCCACCAAGGTTGATGAGCCGTCCCTGTATATTTTAGTGTAATACTTGTCACGAATTTCCCCGTAACACCGTCCGAAAGCATAACGCGCTGTATCGAGAGTATGACAAGGTGCTCAGAGGTACAAATGAGTATACATTTTAGTGTCGGGTATCTTAATTTCATGTATGATCACGAAGCTCTGAGTCAAGCCGATCGAGTCCGATGCAACCTGTTTTGGGAGTCACACGGCTAAGTGAGTACCCACACCGATCCTGTTATTCCGACAGTTAAACCAGGAATTCTGGGGGACTATCCACAGTGTAGTATTACAAATGGACACTGTAATTCATGGTATGAATAGTAGNGAGAACCTATCCCGCTGTATCGAGTGTATAACTTCGTGTTCTGATAACGAAATTGGTATCAATTTCAGTGACGGGCACCTTTAACGGCTCTACACAAACTGGTAATGTTGACCGATGGTTTGACGGCCTGCTTTCATATTCGAATCGCGTATTAAGGTGTCTACTGCCAATACTGTATAGCGGATTTACTCCCGGAATACCTGGATTGACTGTCGCATCCATAGAATAAGTGGTGCTACTCACATAGCTGTGCGACTCACAAAGAACGCGGTAACGTTCTCAAACGGTGTGTCCCTCAACCGCCAAACTCAGACTTGAAATTAAGGTGTCCATCTCTAAAATGCATTCTACATTGTATCTCTGACCAGGAAGGTATACCCTCGATATAGCGAGCGGGTTAGGTTCCCGGAAGGTACAATATCCGGGAAAAAGTTTGATATTCTACAAATTTGTAATGTTCACCAACGGTTTCACTCTATAATTTAATATTTATAACGTGGAATAGCGTGCCTATTGCCAATACTGTACAGCGGATTTACTACTGGGATACCTTGTTTGACTCTCGGAATCACAGGACAGGTGAAGCTATCGACTCAGCCGTTCGACTCTCAAAGAAAGTAGTAACGTTCTCAAACGGTTTAACACTTGATTTGCTGATTCGTACATGAAATTAAGCTGCCCCGTACTAAAATATATTCTAATTTGCACCTCTGATCGCGAAGATATACTTTGGATGCAGCGTATTAGGTTCTTGGAGGGTAATGTCTGCGGTAAAACTTGTGACATTAAACCAATAGATAATATTCAATCCGTGAATTAAGTTGACAATTACCAATACTGTTCAGCGGATTTATTCCCGGAATACCTGGTTTGACTTTCGGAATCACAGGACGTGTGAAGCTATTGAATTAGCTGTGCGACGCTCAAATAAGATGATCACGTTCTTGAACGCTTTGACTATCGATGTTGATATTTATTCACAAAAATGTGGCGCCCTTCCTCCAAAAGGTCTACTAATTTGTCTTCGTGAACAATAAGCAAGGCACTCACTGTAGCGTGTTACGGTCGCCGAAGGTAAGGCCTTCGATGAGACCGTTGACTTTGTACAAATTGGTAACGTTCTCAAACGGTTTGACGATCTACAATAACATTCACACCGAGAATTTTGGTGTCTATTGCCAATAATGTTCAGTGGAATAACTTCCAGAATACCTGCTTTGACTTTCGGAATCACAGAATTGGTGAAGCTACTGACAAAGCTGTTCAACCATCAAGGATGGTGGTAACGTACGCGAACAGTTTGGTCCTCGATCTTCTAAATTGTACATGAAGTTAAGGTGTACACCACTAGGATGTATACGAATTTGTTTCTCTGAACGCGTAGTTGTACTTTCGATGCAACCAGTGGGATTCATGGAGGGTAAGGCCTTCGGTGAAAAATTTGACTGTATACCAATTGGTATCGTTCAACAACGAGTGAACTCTGCATATTACTATTCGAACAGTAATTTGAAGTGCCTAATGCCAATTCTGTTCAGCGGATTCACTGCAGGTGTACCGAATTTCACTCTCGGTATGGCGGGATGTGTGATGCTATTGCCTTAGCTGTGCGTCGGTCAAAGGTCGCGGTAAATCTCTGGAAAGGTTTGTCCCTGCATGTTGTAATTCATACATGAAACTATGGTACCTATGGCTAAAATCTATACTGCTGTGTTTCTCTGAATATGAGTTTATACTCCCGATACAGAGGGTCAGCTGCACCGATGATGAAGCTTTCGGTAAAATGTTTGAAGCTATGCGCGTAGGTAACGCACTTCCACGGTTTGACGATGTGCTGTCACATATACACCGTGAATTGAGATGTCCACTGCCATACTGTTCAGCGCATTTACACCGGAATACCTGGTTTGGCTCACAGAATAATAGGATAGATGGTGCTAATGACTTAGCTGTGTGTCTCTCAAAGAACGTGGTAACGTTCAGGAACGATTTTACCCTCGATTTGATAATTCATACATGAAACTATGGTGCGCATCACTATAATGTATACCAATGTGCTGCTCTGAACGAGAAGTTATATTTTCTATACAGCGGGTTAGCTGCACCGCAAGTAAGGCTTTCGGTAAAGCGCTAGGCTCTATATCGATAGGTATCGATCTACTGCGGTTTGACGGTCTGCTTTAATACTCATGCCGTGAATTAAGGTGTCTATTCACAATAATGTACAGCGGATTTACTCCCGGAAAACCTAGTTTGGCTATCGGTATCGCAGGATAGATGAAGCTACTAACGTAGCCGTTCGTCTCTCGCACAATGTGGCAACATTCTCGAACTGTTAGACCCTCGATCTTCTAACTCATACATGAAGTAAGGGTGCCCGTCACTGAAATGAAAACTAATTTCTTTCTCTCAACACGAAGTCATACTCTCGATGAAGCCAGTGAGGTTCGCGGAAGGTAAGGCCTTCGGTAAATCGTTTGACTTTATACCAATTGGTAACGTTCTACAACGGCTTGATACTGTACTTTAATGCTCGTACCCTGAATTAGAGTGTCTACTGCCAATACTGTTCTGCGCATTTACTCCCGGAATACCTGGTCTGACCCTCGCAATCACAGGATAGGTGAAGATATTGACATAGATTTGCGACTTTCAAGAAAGGTAGGATCGTTCTCCAACGATATAATTCCCGATTTGGCTATTTATACTTAAAAGAAAGCTGTCCGTCTGCCAAAATGTCTACTAATTTGTTTCCGTATATACTCAGCAACACACTCGCTGCAGCGGATTAGATGCTCAGAGTGTATAATTCCTAAAACGTTTGACTTTATACCAACTGGTTACATGCTCAAACGGTCTCACGCTCTACTTTAATATTCAAACCGTGAATTAAAGTTTCCGTTACCAATAGTGTACAGCGGATAGTCTCCCGGAATACCTGGTTTCCCTATCGGAATAACAGGATAGGTGATGATATTGACATACGCGTTCGACACTGTAGGATTGTGAGATCGTTCTCGATCGGTTCGACTGTCGATGTTGATACTCATACATCAAAATAAGATGTCCAACAGCTAAAATATCTACTAATTTTTTTCCACGAGCACTAAGCAAGACACAACCGACAGCAGGGTACGTCCTCGGGTGACAAGGTAATCGGTGAAATGAATATCTTTATAGCAATTGGTAATGTTCATCGACTGTTAGACTTTATACTTTAATATCCAAACCGTGAATTAAGGTACTTATTGGTAATACTGTACATCGCATTTACTCCGGAATACCTTGTTTGGCTCTAGGAATCACAAGATAGGTGTAGCTATTGAATAAGCCGTTCGTCTCCCGTAGAAGGTCGCAACGTTCTCGAACGGTTTGACCCTCGACCTTCTACCTCATACATGCAGGTAAGGTGCCCCCACTGAAATGAATACTAATTTCTTTCACTGAATACGAAATTGTACTCTCGAAACGGCGAGTCTGCTTCTGCGAAGGTAAGGCCATCGGTAAAATGTTTGAATTTATACCAATTGAGTGCTCTCAAATGGTTTGACTCTTTAATTTTTAACTGAAACCGCGAATTAAGGTGTTTAGTGGCTATACTGTTCAGCGGATTTACTCCAGCAGTACCTAGTTTGACTCACCGTATCACTAGATATGTGAAGCTATTGACGTAGCAGTTCGTCTCCCACAGAAGGTTGTGGTTCACGGAAAGTAAGGCCTTCGGTGAAACATTTGACTTTATAGCAATTGGTAAACTTTTACAACGGTTTGACATTCTGCATTATCCTTCAAACCGTGAATTGAGGTATCCATTGCTTATACACCTCGGCGGATTCACCCTCAGATTACCTAATTTGACTCTCGGAGTCACAGGCTAGATGGAGCTATTGACTTATCCTTTCGTCTCTTAGAGAGGGTGGTATCTTTCTCGAACGGATTGACCATCGACCTCTTATTCATACATGAAATTAAGGTGCCATACGCCAAAATATATAATAATTTGGGTAACTTTGCACGAAGCAGTACTATGGCGACAGCGGGTTATGTTTCCGGTGGTAGGGCCTTCGGTAGAAAGATTGACATCATTCCAATACCTGACGCTCCACAACGGTTTGTCCCTGTGCTTTGACATTTATACCGTGAAATAGGGTGCCTAATGCTAATACTGTACAGCGGATTTACTCCTGGCATACCTTGTTTGGCTCTAGGAATCACAAGATAGGTGTAGCTATTGACTTTGCCGATCGATCCTCAGTGAAGATGGAAACGTTCTCGATCAGTTTGATCCTCGATCTTTATATTTCATACATGAAATTAAGGTGCCCGGCTCTAAAATATATAATACTTAATTTCTCCGAACAGCACGATATGCTTTTGGTACAGCGCTTTAGGCTTTTGGAGGGTAACGTCATCAATAAAACGTTTGACTTTATAGCAATTGGGAAGGTTCTACACCGGTTTGACAGTCTGCATTAATCTTGAAACCGTGAATTGGGGTGTCTATTGCCAATACTGTCCAGCGGATTTACTCACGGAATACCTGGTTTGTCTTTCCGAATCACAGGACATATAAAGATATTGATTTAATCGTACGAATCTCAAGGAGGGTGGTAACGCTTTCGGACGCTTTGACTATCGATGCTCATATTTATATACTAACATGTGGTGCCCGTCTACCAAAATGTGTCCTAATTTGTAACCGCGTATATTTTCAGGACAGACGCCACAGCGAGTTAGGATCCCGGAATGTAACATATCCTGTGAAGAGTTTGACATTCTACAAATTGGTATGCTCATCAGCGGATACTCTGTATAGTTTAATATTTACACCGTGTAATATTGTATCTACTGCTAATACTGTACAGTGGATTTACTACTGGAGTACCTTGTTTGACTCTCGGAATCACTGGATGGGTTAAGCTATTGACTTAGCTGTGCAACTGTCAAAAGTGGTGGTAATGTCTTTGATCGCTTTGACGTTCGATTTTGCTATTCATGCATGAAAATAAGGTGACCGTCTGCAAAATGTCGACTAATTTGTATCCGTCATCACCAAACAAGACACACGCTACGGCGGGTTAGACTTCCCGCATGGTAAGGTGTTCGATAAAAAGTATGGCTTTATACGAATTGCTTGTGTTCCGCGACGGTTAGACCCTCCGCATTAATATTCCTACCTAGAATTAATGTTTCTCTTGCCAATACTGCTCAGCGGATTTACTCCCGGAATACCTGCCTTGACTCTCGGAATCGCAGGATACGTGAGACCATTGACTTAGCCGTTTATCTCTCACAGAAGGTGGCAACGTTCGAGAACGGTTTGATCCTCGATCTCCATATTCAATATGACATTATGTACCCCGTCAATAAAATGTTTACTGATTTGATGCTCTGAACACAAAGTTATACTCTCGATGACACGTGTGATGCTCGCGGAAGGTACGGCCACTGGTAAAACGTTTATCTTTATAACAATTGCTAACGTTCTCAGATGGCTTGACGCTCAATTTTTGTGTTCATGCCGTGAATTATGGTATCTATTGCCAATATTTTTCAGCGTATGTACTCCGTGAATACTGGTTTGACTCTCGGAATCGTAGGATATGCGAAGCTATTGACTATTGACATAGCCGTTCGTCACTCACAGAAGGTGGTAACGTTCTCGAACCGTTTGCCACTCAATCTTCTAATGCGTACACGAATATAAGATGACGTTACTAAAATGTTTACTATTGTGTTTCCGTAAACATGTAGTTACACTATCGATACGGCGGGTTAGCTTCTCGGACAGTAAGGCATTCGGTGAAGCGGTTGAATTTATAGCAATTAGCAACGTTCTCACACAGTGTGACGCTCTATTATAATATTCGCACTGCGAATTAAGTGTATATTGCAAATAGTCTGCGGGTTAGCTGCACGAAATGTAAGGCTTTCAGTAAAACGTTTGACTTCATACTAATTGCTATCGATCTTAGACAGTTCAACGCTCTTCTTTGATATTTAAACCGAGAATTATGGTGTCTATTACCAATAATGTTACGCGGATTTACTCACGGAATACATGGTTTTACTCAAGGAATCACTGGATATGTGAAGTTATTGACTTAGCCGTTAGACTCTCAAGGAAGGCGATATCGTTTTCGAACGGTTTGGCTCTCGATTTTGCTATTCATACCTGAAATTAAGGTTTCCATTAGCTACAATGTCCATGAACTTTTTTCCCGTATCTTTAAGTTGCACTCGCGCTGCAACAGTCTCTTTCTGTAAGAATGTTTGATTGTATGTTAGTACTAAAATCCCACCGGCCGTAGTTGGGCGCTTTCGAGATACCATATATTACATCTACTTATCAGACTATAGTCTCGATCTTTATCGAGATCTGCTCAATTGAATATGAAGACGATATTGCACCAACAACCTGGTACCACGAGAGAGATTTCGATTCTGTCCTTGTAACGACAATCATATAATTCCACATTTGCCATCGCAACACATCGTCACCATCAGTCCATGCTTATCATTACCTTTGTATTCCGAAAGCCGGAAAAATAAAACGGTGGTCCTATTTTATTTCAGGAAACCATTGTAACCTTCAATACCTATATTTTGCATCTAAGCATGATCATTCTTAAAATTAGGTTTGGCATGTTATAATAAATGTCCAGTACATATTCATTTCTCACTGACAAAATAGGCAGACATATAAGAAAGTGACAATTTAGCATTCCTTTTCTCAATTCCTGCCTAATTTGAGAAGGATCTCATTTTGAAGCAACAAGTAGAAGGAAATAGCTATGCCTTAATTGCCGTTTGTTAAAGTGTTTACAAATACAGACGGTTTATAGGAAATTCGTAGTATCGATCTGAATAGCGAATCAATGCCAAGCAAAGGAGGACAAAACTTTAATCGATGTATAAAATTATATTAAGCTAGAAAAAGTTTTGAAATAATGTTGCTATCATTAACCACTTAAGTGTGGCGACCTCATTACAAAGCATGCCCCCCCCCCAGTGTGTGTCGCGGTAATCAGGCGATAACGGACATAGTCGTCAAATACCGAGTAAATGGCGCTGTTGAAATATTGCATTAAGAAGACGACTTTATTTTAGGAAATGATCAATCTTATTCGTAATGTTCACACAGTCGCTCAACATGAACATATATTCGTACATAATGAACGACACAGTTAGAAAAAAAGAATCAAATATTTATTGAAATAAAAAATTTATACCGTTGCTGTCGTGTGATATTCACTAAAACAAGGAACAACGCATCGTGGCACTTTGCACGTCGGACACCAATACCGAGATTCTTTCCTATCATTTTGCTTATAACAGACAGAACACCATCGCGAAGGATTTTTTGTTGCTGAAGTGGCCGGTATATAATCCGGGAGGTGTTTTCCGATCAGGCGCGAAACATTGGATGTCATTGGGCGTGATTCTGATAATTTTTATTGTTAGCCTTACGCGTAAGAGCCACTTCGATTCGCGGCTGCCCGGGAACCTATGTGGAGACTTCTATCGCGGCCGCGTCTGAAGCGTGTCACCGCGCAACGCGAAAATCCAATTCTCCGAAAACTTACCAGTAGAGCAAACTTTCAAGGAACTAATATACTTTGTTTTTTTTTCGTTTTGGTACATCAAGATGGAAATCGGGATAATGAAATATCCAGTGTTGCTGAACTGCTTACAAGTTAGCTCTCACGAAGTTATAAATCCAACTCAAATTATTTATAATTTTCATTTGTTTTTTTTATTTCGTGTTGACCTCTAAACATTTTAAACTTTACGAATATAATTTAGTTTTCGCCAAAATTACAATTTAAATATCAAATTGTAACAAAATTTTACGCATGATGGATATAGTCGCCATGACCCAAAATTTTGCCATATCTCGTTGGCGGATACAGTTGCCAAACCCACTTAACTGGTTAAATAATTATATTGATTCAACTTCTGATTCACAGATGGCATCGGCACTTGGCCCTCTGCACTCACAATGTCTTTTCAGGAATTTAGATTTCTCCATAATAGCATTAGAATTGATGATAGAAGTTCACACATATCGCAACAGAGGTATGACAGGTAGCTTATTTTGATATGTTTCCTCTACTTGTAAAGAAATGCATGTTGATTTATATTATGAGCGAAAGCGCAACATTTCCGTGTTGTAAATACTTTCTCTCCAGCTTTTTGTGAAATATACACTATGGATGATATTTAAACTACGGTCCTTCTGTGGAATTTAGCGTTAGTTACACATTCATCCTGATACTTCATTAGAATACTTTTTTATCCGGTGATTATTTAAAGTTATTATGCTGGGCATGCTATTAATTATTTCTGTAACTGGGTAAAATGCTACAAATGCAGACGGATTATGCGCAAATGTATGTCCACAACGAAATTATCTATCAGGTGATACCTTTGATAATCAGTTGAAGAAATTTCTACAGAGAAGCAATTATGTCGCAAGGTGAAAATTCGCAATGATATAGTAACGCATGCGTTGGTTCGAATCAAAGTCCAGGACACATCTTATTAGGCATAATTGAAATCAGCATATATCTCTACTCGTCGAGCGTAGTTATTTATATTGCCGTTCAGCGCCGGTGATTTTTGTTCACGACCATTCTTCGGCCGCAATTTAGTCACTCACGAGCCGGATCCCAACTCGCACCGATAATCAGCCTAACTTCATTTGAAAAAGCAACAAGCATAGTTTGGCGCAAATAGTAATGACGCCATGTATTTATCTTTAAGAACTGACTAGAAACGACTTATGTCAACGTTTGCGATTTCGCAGTTGGACACTCTGTAGATCAGACATATTTGTCAATTCGGATATATTCGCGGTCGTAGTAGCGTTTATGATTAACCGAAGTACAATAATGAATTCTAGAAACATGCATTATTGGTTGCTGGAAGATCCTCCTAAATTTTGTGAATTGGTTCACATTGACGGTTGCTAAAAGTTTCGATTGTCAAATTGAGGGAAAGCCTCGTTAATCCATACGTTATCAAAATATCTCTCACCAGACGAAAATGTGCACATTCTCTGACCAACACCCTGTAATCGTTGTTACTTGATATACCGTTGCATACACGACAAGTACCGTGCATTCATGATGATTGCCCGCTCATTATTCAGTAAATCCAATCGACGTATTAAATCGAATCTCCCTATATCGTATCGTATACCCAGAATTTTTCTCATGGGGGGGGGGG
>NIJG01000328.1:98786-120214 GCA_002201625.1 Euglossa dilemma
TTTTATTAAAATATTTCTTTTAAAATATGTATTGTATTTTATGTGAAATATATGTTATATTATTCTTCGTATATTAGTAAATCAGTATAATCATTTTCATTCACTCAAATCTGTCTTTTACATTTTCCCTTTTTGAGTAAAAGAGCATATCATGTTTAGCTTTATATAGTTCTTATATAATACCTATAGTACAAATTTTATATTTTACATTTTTTATATTTTATATGATATTTGCAAACATTAGATGTTTAGGATATAGCCAGCTGAAATATTTTTTCATTCCATATTAGAATTAGATAATATTAAATTTAGATACTGTAAATTATTATTGCCGTTATTGATTATTGAATACCGATGCTTCTGTAGTTTAGAAATATTTTTGTAGCGAAGATTGATGACTTTCTTTTTTATTTTTACATATCGAATCAATAGTTATTAATCTTAAGTACAGTTCAATAATGTTCGTTGCTGTGGCTTTGGTAAGTGTGTCATGAAGCATGCTTATAAATTTCACAGCGCAATAGTGAAAGGGAATATAAGGGAAACTCGGACTTGACCTAAACGTGGGAGAGGGGCGCATATCCGTTTAAGTGACTTTCGTCATGTTGGGCCAAAACCAAATTATATCGGGTATATATGTATATTCATTCAAAATTCATAGAATTCGTGCGAGGTATACACTTTGTCCTTATTGATAGTTTTATAGTCTATTTTGTTTGCGTTCGATAAGAAGCTAACTAAAGTTGAACGTCCATTGATTAAATTAAACTGTATTGCCTTGCTAGGTGATAGTTTAAAATTTTTAAAATACAAATATACTTTTCTTATATCAATGAAATTGTATGTATCTCTTGTTATAGATTAGTTTTTCGGAACATTTTACGCATAAATATAAAAGTAAGAAATTTCATAGCAATAAATAATTCGAATATTTAATAGAATGCATGCTTTGTTCAAATTAGTGTTATCATAAAAATGAAGCATATTTATTTACATTTATTTCGCTATAGAACTTAAAGCAATATTATTTAAACATAAATATTTATATTTTTTAAATGTATTAATTTTCTTGTATAAGCCATAAAGAGATTATTTTGTATGTAACGGTATTTGAAACGTTTTGGATTATTTGATTTTTCAGTTGCCATTGTGTATTTGTAGGCGTGTAAACCACCGAATGTAAGAATTTTCGACGCTTAATTCGATATATTTTGGTTTATCATTTTGAGCTATGAGAAATGAAGTTCTCGTAATTTTTTTTTTCATTATACATATTAATTTCAATGCTAAATTTTTTAGTAAATTTATTAAAACTGTTTGATCGTAATCAATGTGATATAAATCTATGATTATTTTTAGAATTACGGTAAGCAGATCTTAACAAAGTAGGTTTAATGTTCATAGCGATAAGAGTAATAAAAATACGAATATATTCGTTTTATCGATATACAGAAATAAAAAGAACAATTTGATTATGCTGGATGCATGAGAATAAGACGAATGTAGTCAAATGAAAAAATGGAAAAAAAAACCTAGAAAATTATTTTTCGATGATAAAGAAAGATTTGTCGTTGATAAAGAAAAATTCAATGTAATTACAAATAACATAAAAGATTTTATGATAAAAGGTTCAATAATAATTATATTTAGCCATTATACTTCCAAATGTTTTATTTCATTAAATTTTGTATTATTCGCTTAATGTTTGAAAGCTATATTGGAAAAGTTAATTCTTATTAAATTATTGATAATCTTAACGATAATTTCGTTTATGCCGTATTTGATCTTATTGCTAGCAGAAAAATATCGCGAGTTGATTAACAATCTTTATACTCTGTTAGTCACGACCGCTGGCATGAACATTGGTTATAGCACGATCTGAACTCAAGCGATTACAGATAAGGAAATACGCCAGTGCTCGGTAAAATGCGATAATTTGATCTCAATCCACTTGCATTTAAAGAGATAATTAATTTTTCCAAGATTTTTCTGCATCGTTGCTACACGCTTTTATATGCTTTATATGTTTGTAAAGTATAGGAAGAAATATGTACAATTTCATTTAAAAAGAAAGAAAACTTGAATTTTGAGGAGCATTGCTGGGGAAAAAGAAATCATAGAAATCAACTTTCGACTATATAATAGATTTTTTTCTAGCATTTCAATTCCATATCGTATAATTTGTTTCAATCATTAGCTATACATGAAAAATATCTACCAACCGACAAGTGGTTATATATTTCTTTAGATATCCTTTCACGTGTACATAATAAATTAGAAGTAGTACATGATTTTTATCTTCCCTTCCTTTTTAATTTTTTGGAGATAACGCAATTCAAAAGCACTTGGAAATTTTTTATTTTACCACCCTGTAGAATATAAATTGCTTAAGTATCTTTCAAATGATATTACATTTAAATTCATCTAGATATTCCTAAATGGATATAAAAAGATTTATAGAAAGGCAAGTTTTCTACCGAAAAGTTTGATTTACACTAGGTTTACGGACGTTTTTTGTGTACCTATCTTTATGGAGACTCGTCAGATTTACGAGTAAAGGAAACCACGTATTTTCTTAAAAAAAAAAGACTATAAGTTCAATTTAAAAACAATTAAAATATTAACAAACTTAATATAAGTTGATTAAGTGTATTAATATTGTATAATTAGAGTAATCCACCCGTCAAATTGCCTGGTCCCGTAAACCTAGTGTTAATAAACAATTCTAAGGAAGATTCGTTGGAAAGGACTAGAATTTTTGGCGTAGACTAGCGACGAGTCGATACTTACGATCCGAAAGAGGCAGGAGTGGGGGAAGCTCGGCTGGAACTCGCTGGTCAGGCCTTCCTGGAAGAGAGGGGAGGGTCACGAGTGATGACGAGAGAGAAGGGTGGGGGTACCGTCTATGATCCGCCAAGAAGTCTTCCCTTTACGGATTTACGAATAAAGGAAAAGATTTAAGAAGTGACAATAGAACCTACAAACGCAAGCGTTTGTCTCTACGCGGCTTGGATTAATGGCAAAGGTGGGAAATACTGGAAAAAAGCGAGCCAAATTTTACTCGCTTCGAATAACCGAGCCGAAGTACACGATTGAATCAAATCTCTCGAAAAATCGAGTAGTTCGTATTCTTCCGAGGTGTTCCAACTGTTTAGCGACTCGCAAAACCGAGTAATTCGAAGAATTGTTTCGAACTGCTTTCAGCCTGCACACGTGTTTCGCGGATACGTTGCATCTGTAAAGGCGTGTTTCCATCTAGGCAACATTTAGGAAATATTTATTGCCGCATGTTACGCGTTGCCTAACTGCTGCGTAAATGTAGCCTAGATGGAAACACGCCTTAGGTGATCGCCGCTCGTCTAGTGTTTTTATAAATACACACCGATCGGTCCTTTCGATCCATTTCAGTTTCCAAACAATTCCAGCTACTCGATTTCTTCGAGATCCGTCTTTGCGCGTACTCGGCTCGTTCCGGAAAGCGAGGTTCAGCTCGGTTTAAATATCGATTTACTTTAATATTTGAGTACCGTCGCATCCCTAATTAATGGATGCAAGTTTGAATTCCAGGAATAAACAGTATAATTTTCTATGAATAAATATGTACATGTGTATTGCAAAATTATTCGATCAGTCGAAAATGTGACAAAGATGAATGAAGTAATTAGCTAATAAAGAATTTTTTGATCTTTTATTTTTAGTGGAAATACATAATTTACGGATTCGTATAATAAAATTTCATTTAAAATTTAGAAATGGAAAGTTTTAACAATTTTGTACTTGTTTCCATCTTGCAAAATTATTCACACTAGGAATCGGGTGAAAGAAAAACGATCTTCAAATTTGACATAAATTACACGTTATTATTATGAAAATAATGGATAAGATAATGTGTTTAGACGTTTTGAAAAACCATTTCAAGCTAAGTGTTCAGAACACGGTAATAAAAATTCCATCTCAGCTGCCTGACCTAAATCTGATAAATGTGGCGTGGAATATATTGAATATTAAAGCTCGTAAATATTGCATTGCAAGCAGAATTGAATTGTAGAATATATTACAAAAGAAATAATAAAAAATAGGAATCAGATATTTAAAAACGACAGTGAAGTTATCGTGCGAATAATTATCTGATGATAAGAACCAATTATACACACTTGCAAACAATTATTTAAAAAATTTTTTTAAAGATTTTGTTATATGACTTTATAAACTGTATATTTCCACGTTGAAAAATTAAGAAATTTCTTTATCCATTCGTTATTCCATTCGTCTTTGTCACATAGTCGATCGGGTAATAATTTCGTGACTCACTGTATAATTAGCGATCGAGACATTCGTGACTTATGCTTCTTTCTAAATCTTTTTTTATCAAATTCTTCGAATAATGCTGAGATTTCCCTGAAAAATACTTTTTTTTTTAAATAAAAATGTTAAATCATTACGTGTTCGACTAGAATATTTCGTTTCTTTTTTTCTATTTGTTCTTTCAAATTTTTAAATTTTTAATATATTTCGATACCTCTTGCGTAACATTATTTTTCGAAAACTTTCAGTGCCTACGATAGCTTGAACGTCAATGCTTGGTATTTGTCATTTTTTTATGCATGACATCAGAAATATAATTGTAAAACTGTGACATCCAATTTAAGTCTAACCACTAGTTGTCGCAAAATGCTTTATTTTTCAAGTTTTTAAAATTTCTCAATGCATGTCGCTAATCTGTAAGGAAGAAAGCTTTAATTTATTGCAATGCTATTAATTTAGGATAAACTTACACCCGATTGAAATATATTTAATCGAAATTAAAATATTTGAAATTTAGATTAAATAAAAAGCGAAATGCCATTATTGGTTTTAACTTTTTCCCAATTTTTTTGTTTTTGTACAGGGTTTTAAATTCTAACGAATTATCAACAAGTAAGTGTCGATGATAATTTTGTAATACGAAATTATCAGACATATATTTGTGCAAAATTTGAAATCAATCGTTTTATTAGGTTTTAAGAAATCGTGTTATTTTCTTTGAAACAAAAACATCGAATTTGAAACGCGTTTAAATCGTTTCCAGTAACCTAAATGGTAACGATAAAAAAGGTGTGTTACTTGCACGTGCTTAGCTATTTCAAAATCTTATAAGAAACGCATCTCATTCTCGTTTTTGCATATTTTGCATAATTTGCAGATTTTGCACAATTGATTGTTCACTTGTACCTTCGTTTGTTCGCTAATTCTTTTTTTTTTCATAGACTCTACTGTTACTCAGTTTTCGCTAGAATCTATTTAATTTTGGATTTTCTACAGGCATATTCGATAGTTTCTTGATCAATAGTTGTACTCATTTGCAATGTAAGTGGTACATTCCACTCAATTTTTGTTTGCATCGAGGAATGTTCCTTTTTAAATTTACTTTCGTTATCTTACAATTGTCCGAGTAGCTGTTAGTAAACATTCTGCATGTCCTTTCATTTCGCATTGAATTCGTCACTGTTCAATTTATGTTTGCTAATATTATATTATTTTTGCTTAGCAGGAACTGGGTTTTACCTCCGTATCGGTAACATTTTTGGAATATTCACTGCCTCCAGAATCACTATCACTTCTGATGGTGGTTTCTCAGCTGTATCGGTCTTTCCTTTTTCGTTTCTGACAATTTTTCTTGTTGTTATTTCATACATTGTATGAGATCCTTTATAAATATTGTTTAAGCAAGTATAAAATAAAGAATTGTTTAAATTTTGCCTCAAGTGCGTCATTTAAAACAATAAATTTATCCCTTTCCATACGAAACGTAATGTTCTTGTAACAAAGGCTGTTAGATTATTTATTTTAAAAGCTTTTCCAGTTAGTGGATAAGAGTCAGTGTATTTAACTTTGCAGACATTCGAGCACGATAACTCACACAGTTCTTTCGCAAAGCATTTCCAATTTTTTCTATGAAATATCAACTTTTACTTCTTTAACCGGGAAATGCAAATATGTTTCATATTTTACACGTTTGTGCAGATGGTGGAGAAGGATTTTATATTTAAATATTAATTATTCTTTCATGCTATTTTGCTCGTATGTTTGATAATTAATTTTAAATTTACGTATGTTTTGATTAGCAATTGTCTTTATTGGAAATTGTCTTTATTATATATGGAAATAATATTTAAAGTTGAGAATTATAAACTATATTTTTCAGAATGTCGTGGATCTCAGAAGGTATGGAAAACCTTTTCCTTTCTTTTTTCTTAATTTCTGAAAAATTCGTTTTACGTAAAGTTAAAATAATTCTTTAAATAACTTTTTTGTTAAATGTTAATTTATTTTCGTATAAATTTGTGCGTGTATGCGTATTTTGATGATATTGTTAAAAGGATCATGAACTTCTACAACGTTTATGTAGTTACACTATGCTATACCATGTTGTGTCTTCAATAGTAGAAATAGGATAAGTATAAATATAATATGTTATTAATCGTTGTTGAAAAGAAGTTAAATGACTGATATAACCTACATTACGTTCGATTGATCCAAGGTCATGAAACCTTCGATCAGAATACAATAGAATGAGAATAGTCAGTAAAGGTATTGCAAGTAATTATACACGATATCAATCGCTATTCAAAGAAATATAAAAAGAATTTAAATATTTCGTACAAAAGATTTCTATGGTATTTATTATTTAATTGTATTACGGTATCTTTAAATTATAAAATTCGAAGAATTTCTTGTGTTACATATGGTAGTTCTGAAAGAACCAATTCTGATACACAACGTAGCAGTTTTACCTCGACTTTCTATATTATACATTCCTGAGAAAGTTGTCGCTTTGAACAACTTTGATTGGTCACTATGATCATAGAGAGGAAAGTGTAACTACCCCACAAGCATGCTTGGAAATCTATAAATATTGCGAACTCTGCATTGCCTGCTATTATTCCTTCCGCAGTACGGTTCAACTTTCTTATCAAACTGGCGTGTGAATTACGACTGCTGCTTTCCTACCACACTTCTATTATACATCTACACATTATACACACTTACTATACTGTCCCTGGGAAAACAGTCATGGGTGTTATTATCAGGATATACGGAAATACTCTGACCCATTTCATTTTCATATTATTATATTCTATCTTTTTCATATATTATATTACATTTCCATTTTACTTTAGATTTGCTGTTATTTTTCACAGTTGTTTATTCCATTCGAGTATATTTTTCTTTTCTTTTTCGATTTATTNCATTTAGCTATGGCGAATATTCAAAGTCGATTTCCTCGATTACGAAGCTATAAATTAAAATATTTAATTCTTCTTTTTCGATTTATTTTTATACGTATTTTATAAACCAATGTGTTACAAGTATTTTAATGGAAATTTAGAATTATAGCAACGATAATCAGAAAACATTTATACAGAATGTTTCAGAACTACCATATATGAGAAAATCGTGCAGTACAGATAACTTTTTTTTTTTAAATTAATGTAAAAGATTTACGATAAAAATCGAAATTAAAAGTGATTTGTATAAAAATTTTATATAAGATAATTTTCTTTAAATTTGAGCATCGAACAGATATATACTAGTATATTTGGTAAGTAGATTTTTAGGCTTAAAAATATATGGGATTAATAACGTTCATAAGACATTTAAATATTGGAATCTGTTTTTAAATCGCAGATTTTTTCCAGATAAAGGAAAAAGGAAAATTAAATAAACTTTATTTTTAACCTTTTTTTGATTATCATTATTTTTAACTTATTGTTAATTTTAGTCACCAATGGATAAAAAGTTTTGATCCTAAAAAACAAAGAGATATATTTGGTGTTGGTGTCTAATAAATATGTGAATAAACTTTTTATTCTAACGCGTAATGTACAGTGAAACGCGAAAAACTGTTATAATATTTAGCTCTAAAAATTAATTGTTAAATATTAACATATCGGTACATCTATGTCTAAGGACATTTTTTGGAATATATAAGAGATAAAATTTTTGTTAGATACTTAATGGCGGTAAGTCTCCTAAATAATGATAAATCAATTTGTTTCTTCAGTTTTTTAAATAATTTTGAACTAATGTTTTGAATTATTAAAAGAAAAAAGAAAAAAATCAAATTCCGTCTTGAAATTTCAAAGGAAATTTGGTTCCTAGTACCGATATCCAACATTTGGAAATTTGTATCGAAATATGAACAGTGCAGTTATATCAAACGATATATACTTATCTATAAATCATCGGTACTCGAATTTAAAAATTAAATTTATTACTATATGAATTTTTTAAGTTACTTATCGTACTAATATAAATATTTTATTGACAAATAAACAATTTTCTGATAATTCGGNTTTAAGTTACTTATCGTACTAATATAAATATTTTGTTGACAAATAAACAATTTCCAGATAATTCGGAAAGCCAAACATTAAAAAATTTTTAAATTAAATTTCTCGAATAATTTTAAAAGTTATTTACAAAAGCAAAATACAATTTGGATATAACAGTTCAGTTCGCTACTTTGATCAATAAAATTTTATCTACCCCTACGTTTGTTTTGTCGAACACCATTTATACAATTATCTTTACCATAAAATGTCCTTAAAAACGAAGTAAGTTTTATTTCAGAAAAGGATTTGAATGGTACGTATATCTTATTTAAACACTTGTATAAGGTAAGTTGTAGTTAATTACATAACGAATAGAAGCATAGCAGAATTTCACAAAAAAAGCTCACTGAATTATAGTAGAATTATTAATTCGCTAAAATTTACAAATTGGTTATAGACAATTTTGGCGACTCTTTCAAGTATTTATTTTTCTATGTTTTTAACGCAATATAAAATAAAAGGAATGTTAATTGTAATATTCGGTACACCGTACTCTTCGATGATTGTATTTCACAGGGTTTAAACGTTACTACGCGATTATGGCTCGACACGCGTTTTACATTGGTTATTGTTAACTTAGTTCACGGTTAACCGAGTTAATAATACAGTAGAGTAAAGGAAACTCGTATTATGATTTTTAGATAGCTTTATATCGTAACTTCAACAATGAAGTGCAAAGTACTTATGGTAATAATTGAATAATACAGTAGGATCTCGATCAACCAGTTTAATTAAGATAGATGATTCAGAGAAATCGAAAATTTAGTTGAAATACCTTAACTTTAAATAATAATTTTAGTAATAGTATTTTCTATACTAAATTAAGCTGCATGTTTAGTTAGTATTAATTTATTGTTTTATTGATATTAATTTTGCATTCATAAGTGTTTCATTACATCGATTTATTATTGTTGCTGTAATAACAAATAACTAAGAAAAGGAGTTTGTAGAAGTAGAAAGGAATTACAAAATAGTAAATACAAACGCTTGTCAGTAAATAGGAAATTCTGGGTAAAATCTGGTCAAAGTGATTTCAAACGATAATTTAAATGCAATTATTTTATATAATGTTAATTATTATTTAATAAGTAAAGTATCCCAATTGATTTTACATTCTTCATTTGTTGAGTCAAGTAATAAATTTAAAGATTGATTATTTGTGAAAAGCAGGTTTATTTTTTAATCCAACATTTAATTTTGAAATAACATTAAAGATATAATAATCGTAATAATAGTACTACTAAGCAATAGCAATAATATAACGCTGTTTATTAAGAAACTAATTTTTCTATCCAAATCAAATAACAATTATAATTTATTTTGCGTTATAATAAACAAATCATTTTATGCAAAATCTAATAATTTGTTTACGCGTGAAATATTTCATGAAATATTTGTTTTAGTTCGAAAGTAGATTTTCTTAAATAATTTGGAAAGCAATTTTGAAATACTTTTTTGTTAATACTGTTTCGTTTTGTTTTAATATCTATTTCTAAATCAGTGACTTCGGATTTTTTAAAATTCAGACATTTCCATCGATGTAACACTGTAACAGTGTGTAATGTGTAAACGATAGTCTTATGATTTATGGCTGGTCTTCTGTGGATCTCTCGGGTCTTGTAAAAATTTGCAGATGGTATGCTGACTATTACTTTTTCTTTTCTCCACCTCTAGTGAGGTAAAAGTAGCGTTAACTTTAATCAGTCTTATACATACGTATGTTGTCGTTGAACTTATCGCGTGACCATTCTATTAGTTGATTATCTGGTATTCAACTGCGAGATGGAATAATAAATACGTGTTTGCGTGTTCCAAGATTAATGATATACTAAAGCGTCTTGTTTCGTTGCTTTGAGAATTTTGTAACTGTCTCTCTGACTAAAATCAAAATTATCATCACGAGAAGATTATAACGAATTAGATATGGAATTCCAACTGTATAAAATTTATAATTATCGTTTAGAGTATCTAATATATTATACCATCGACATTATGTTTTTGCCACACCTTGATTTATAAGAAATAAAATATTTTCTAAAATAAAATCATATAATTTTTCTTTTTTATTTTTCTGGATATAGATTGACCGAAATTTGCCAGCGGTGTTGAATTTCCTCTGTACTTGGTTATTTGGTGATTACAGTAATAATATTCGGTGCACATTTTGGTAATCCTTGTAGATCCCTTATTACACTATTGATTATCCTCTGTTATAGATTATTATCTTTTCTTATTCGAACAAAAGATGCAAAGACTATATATACATCAACGTTTAAATTATTTTTTAGTAATTTTTATTAGCTGAAAATTACAAATTACTAATACTAGTAGTAGTAATTACCAATAGTAGTAAATTATTAATAGTAGTTTCTATGATCACACTATAAACCGTGAAAGCGAAGCCTTAAAAGGAAGATTGTTGCTAATAAATTCCAAGTTATCGTGTCTCTCGAAGGATGGTACCTTAGAACAAATGGCTTGTCTTTATCTTGACATATTCCAAATATCTTGGCATCAAAATCTTCGAAAACTTATAAAATACCTTGTTGTGCCAACATCAATCTAACATATGACGTTCGGTTCTTGATACGATTAATGTATACGGTCTATTTAACATACTTTTTATCGTTAATTTTATGAAAAAGTCTCTCATTATTTAAACGTCCAAGAATGAATTGCGAGCGATCAGAAAATAAAGCTCTTCTTCTAATTGACGTAGAATAATAAAGTGGTTATTTGAGAAAATCAAATATTTCATAAAAGAAAATTAGCGTGTATTTGCCTTTGTTTGTATCTAGTATCATGACCTAACATTTGATCTCTATTATATTGGTATCAAATTATTTGCAAAATATTCCAAATTTATTTAAATTCATCGACGCAGTAAAATGTTTATCGTATAAACTAATTGGCAGACAAAAGGGTTCGTATAAGAAAATTTGTACATAATGCAACAACAAGCGGTCTTCACACAATGTAATCGTTGAAAGAAAATGGAATAAAATAAATACATCATTCGGAGAATACAAAATCAAATAGAGATAATATCATTCAAATCTCCAGCGTTTTAATGAAATTTAAGAAATTATATTTGTATCGATTGATTTTGCTGCATTATATTTTTGTGACAAATTTCTTCTGCATGTTTAAATTTTTTTATTCCGTCGCATCTTTAAATTTTCACTATAACTCGTTCTATGTTGACTTTATTGTGATGTAATGACTATGTAACTTGTATATACATAGCAACGACTTTGAGAATCGTGTTGTTTTTTTTATATGATTATTGTAACAAATACGAAGCAATGAATATTTCTTTTATGACGTTCTCTTTACCGATGAAAAACTACTTTTTCTAACCCTGGATAACTAAATATACGTAACACATTATTAATCAACTGAAAACCGGAAATGGCTTCGACAAGTTGTACACCAGAGTTTATGGAGTATAAATATATGGTATGGAATTGTTGTATTTTTCGAACTCACGTAAAGGTCATAATATTACAGATCATTGGATTCGTCTTGACTTCGATTATCATATAGCAATGATAAAAGTATATCGTTCCATTTAACACTAGATTTACAGGACCCGTCAATTTAACGGTTGAGTTGCTCCAATTATACAATTTTAATAGATTTAATCAATTTATATTAAGTTTGTTAATATCGTAATGGTTTTTAAATTAAACTCATGGTCTTATTTTTTAAGAAAATACATAGTTCTCTTTACCCGTAAATCTGACGGGTCTCTATAAAGATAAGTATTCAAAAACGTCCGTAAATTTAGTGTTAAAAATAACTTCGATCACCTTGAAATCTCAAAAAAAAATGTTGTGCTTATCATAAGACGTGACTCTTTGAACCTTCTAACGTTTTCCTCTAACATTTTTGTCTATCATCAAAAACAAGCGAGATATTTTAGATATTCGATGTCACAATTATTATTATTATTGTTATTGTTAATTGTTATTAGTATTATAGTATACTATGTCGATTTCATATTGAATTACTGCAAATAGATTTCAGTTTACAGAAGGAAGTAAACACTTTGTATGTTTATCTATAATAGTGTATTTTGGAATTGGTTTCATATAATATCCTGTAATTATTTCGTTCCAATAACAGAATCTTCGTATAATAGAACCTTCATAACAATCGTCCTACTGTATTAGATATAAATGATAGATATTTTTGTCACGTATCATATGCACAGACGATACAAGAATTATTTGCGTATAATGCAATATCTCTAGAGAAATCGGAACACTTGTTTCATATGATCTTCCCACATTTTAAAAAATTTTGTAAAATTACCATATTTATAAAATATAAGTATACAGTTGAAGAACGGACTTCAAAACAGCCCATAATTTATTCGTTTCTCTAGGATTGAAAGTCGGTTGGCTTTTCCGTTCTCATTTGTTTTTAACTATTCTATGATATTTATAATTCACCTATACGTATAACCTGAGTAAGTATACTATGTGTTTTTTCATTTATATTAGTAAAGTTGGACGTTATATAAATTTAAGCATAACTATTCTGCATGTTAATTACATTATTTCTTATAAATTTGACAATTTTTATTTTTATGACATTTTCGTAATATAATTTTCTTATGTATTATCTCGATGCGATTGTAATGAGAAAAATATAGTTTTCGGCCTTGAAAGAACACCGAATCAATACAAATACGCTGGAAAAAAAAATATTACCTATTGTAGAGATTTAGATGATTTATCTTATCAACTGTGTTACGAGTTAACTTTGTTTGAAGTCCGTACATCTATTCCAGTAACAGGACTTAACTAAAGCTATAGAAGCGAATTTATCTCGGTTATATATTACGATATTAGATCAGCGAAGCAATATTATGTACATATAAGTTCACCACACGCAGTTCCACAGTCATGCACGCACATACGCATATACAAATATTCATATACACATGCAAGTACTTATACATGAATAAAATCATACGCTTTATCAAACAGCTCTTATGAGAATGCATATCGATATAGATAATTTTATATTAATGTTCTGTTACGTTATTCTCCAATATTCACATTATTATTCGATATTTCAAAGCAAAATTATAACAAATTTTTTATTCGTAGTAAAATGATTCCAGAACGAAAGGTTAAATAAAGAAGTAAAGAAATTTAGAAACTGATTGACGCAGATATTTGTCATTAAGATACAAAATTATAAAAAGGCTTATAAGAAATTGTGAATACACGAATTTATATCAGTGGTTGCGAATATCTTAAACATATTTAGAATTAATAATCGATAATCATTTTTTAAGAAAATTAAGATTTTTTCCAATAAAATTCAGCAAAAAGTTCGATAGGATTTGATATTGTAGTTTTGTTATTTTGTCGCTTAATTCTTTGGATCCTTTGAAATATTATTTGGGATACTCTAAAAACAAACGATTTAGGAGTTTCAGGAAAGCGTAGAAGGGAAATTATATTGCATAGGATAGTTCACTTGGTATTTGCTTATTACTTTTTTTAAGTAAAAAATATTTAACGTTTAACATTCTATCGCTTTACCGTAGAATTGTTTTCTCCTAAGTTTTCGTTTAAAAAATGAAAACTTGTTAAAACTTTAACTTTACTCGTAACCTTGTTGGTTCCGTCTGACAAAAAAATGACTCCATCTGTAATTCGTTATGGTTTATATATACACACGGCCACTAAAATGAAAATTTATCGTATCCATTGTCAACTGTGAACATACGAATATACGATCATTCGATATTGCCGTCTTTATTTATATCTATTGCTATCCATGGCAAAAAAATTTACAGATAATAGTCGGATGCTATTTAGAGTACGTTCCGATGTTATTAAGTTTTGTACATAGACGTATGAAGGATACGTGAATTGACATTAGTTAATGCTACATATATAAAAACAAAAATCAATCCACGCATATCGAAATATTCTTAGTTCAGACCCTATATTAATTTAAATATTCCTAAGAAACCATGATGTATTAATATTTATAGTGTTTTTTCTATAAATGAGATGGAAGTTACTAATTTATTTGAAATATTTTTTACAACAAAGTTTCAAAACACACCAGTGTCTAATCTAGATGAAGTTTGGAGGGAAAAGAGGTATGGAGACATGATCTGCAAGTTTAAAATTTTACCTTCGAGTATTTATTAGTTTCCAAGATATTAATAAGAAACTTTATATACGATATTATGCATCGTAACTTTCAAGATAAAAATTCTATAAAATTTTGTAAAAAAGTCTGTAAATTCTTAAAAAGTAACAAATTCTGTTATCGCGAAGAATAAAATATATTTTAACATTATCTCTTCTTCAATTTTAAATATGTTTGTCACCAATTTTTAATTAAGTTTTTCGTCCTTTTTAGTTTCATATTTTTCCTATTATTTTACTATGAAACTGATAATTCACCCGTTAATATCTCGGGTATAATGATATCAAAGAGGAAATGACATATTTACCGTGGGAAAGGGACAAGAGACTACGAAGAAGCTAAAAAAATATAAAATGTCGCAAAGTAGCAAAAATATAATATAATATTGGAAGATTTATGATTAATAACACTATGGGGAGTAGTTCTTTGGAGTAGTTAACAAATTTACTTTTATATTTTATCGTATTTTATTTAAGAATATAATTTAAAATTTTCAAAAATAAAATTCCATGAAACTCGCAATTTTTTGTTTATGCGATTGGGAGTTCAACATCTTACCTACAATGAGGCTAGTAGTCAGTAGCAGTGATTATAAATTATTAATTATTATAAATTCGCGTAATGATTTAATGCTGTATATAAATTTGTGGATGTTCCGTTTTGGGTATTAATAAAAACTTCGTTCAGTGATTTGAAAACATATTCGTAATTGTAGAAAAGTATTAACTGCTCGCGAGTTATTCACATATATAAGACATATATACTTTTATCATTTTGTGTCGCTTATAAGAGTTACTAATTTTAAGATAAAAACATTTTTTGACTCTACATGATTTTGTCGAAATATTTGTTTTCATTAGAAAAATCCATTTCATATACGATTATGGAGAAAACTAAATAGTCAGAGATAATACGTAAAAAAGAAAAACAATTTAATTTATTAATGACAATCGTTGAATCATCGTGCAACCCTTATTACATATGTGAATTAACAAAGAGTACTTTTGTGGAATAAGTAGAGAAACATACCTACATGATAAATAATATATTATTGGACATATATAAAATTTCGCGAACGCTATATTTTTACAAAACAATAATTATTAGTACTTGATATTGTAATCTCCTTATTTTTCTGTACGTTTAGCAGTTACGCGTGATTAAATGTACAGGTTGCATTTGTTCAGGAAAGAGAAAAGGTAAAATCATGCCTTGAAGTTTGACTCTTAGTTATTATCGCTTTGACAGTGAAAGGTAATTGCAGCTTAATTCTTAGCGTGTGTTTCATTAATCTTGATCTCTCGGTGTCGGTACAGTTTGCATTGCCAAATTTCGCCCTGTCTCTACCAATTACAATTATAATTTGATTCATTGATAATGCTCTTTTAATCCATTTTTAATAACGCAGCTCTCGTGCAATTTATCGTAATACTTAGATCTGTAGGTAGTTATTTAAATCATTAAAATAATATGTCATTTATACCGTAATGTTAACAATTTATATTAGCGTTTTGTAAGTGTTTATTGGTCACGAAGATTCGTTCTAACCAACTAACATTTTTCTGCTAACGTTTCGTAATAAAACAATCTCGCTTTATCATACGTGTACTGCAAAGGCAGATAATTTAATATGTGCACATGACGCGATAGTTGTTAAACTAAATCACGCAGTTCAATCGAAACTAAAAATTTCAGAACTGCGAGAAGTTGGAAAATTTTGGAAAAGAATTTACGAGATATTGCAATAGTTTTTGGATCAAAAAGGAAAATGATGCTTTTGAAATGTTAATTTTTTTAATACGACTTTTTCCATACATTTAGTGAGTGTTGTTCATTCTGAAAGAATACATTTCAAGATATATACCATTGAAATTTATAGTATGCGATAATTTGCTCGTAACATATACGAATGTTACGGACCCAATCCATGAATTCGTTGATCAATGTAGACACAGGTGTTATAAGGCCAACGTGTGAAAGGATTCGATTTAAAAATAGCAACGATTCGGCAGAATTCGGCTCGGATGATTCAATGGTTGGACTGTGCTACACAATCTTTGATGTGACACTGTACGTTTCGGATATATAGCAAATATATGTGCCGGTAATTATGAGAGTAGTCTAAGTCAAAATTTTCAAAAAATGAGTTTATCAGTTATTTTACACCATATTGTTTTAAACTAAATTTATTCAATGTAATTTTTACGATATCGTCGAAAATGAATCATTATATGGTGATTGTAATTTCAACATTACATGGAATTCATTTAGTGTCAATTATGAAAGTGGTCTAAGTAAAAAATTTTTGGTATCGGGTCATTCCTTTCTACCGAATGACCGTGATTTTGGTTTGATAGAAATGAAAATAAAAAAAGCAAATTACTTGTACAACCCTGAGCATTATTATGAACTGATAGAAAAGTGTAGAAGAAGGAATAATTTTTCCATAAAACGAATGTTACAGACCGATTTTATTTCAACGAAATCACTAGAAGAGTGAATAACAGGAAGAGGAAAAAATACCGCGACCGAATCTGTCTCTTGGCTGCAAATACCATGGATGAGATTCGTGAAAAATAAACTATATAAAATGTTCCATAAAACTACTTTAGATACTCCTGAATCCCACGTTTTCGATCGTTCCCCTAAAAGAGGAAGACCCAAAATATACGGAAATGTTAAGCTCTTCCTTTATACACCACCCCTAGACCAGTATCGGGAGAAAAGCTTAAAGATATTATGTCTTTACTACCACACATTCCTCGAATTTTTCAGGAACATTTTGAAAATCTTAAAAACTCGAAATGATAAAAATGCATCACTTATTTCGAATCATTGATAAAAGTTCATGAATTATTTCATTAAGTTTATTGTTTCAAATAAAACTCATAGTTCTTTATTGATTTAAGTCATTTATAGGACATTTTAAGCTTTAAAAACAACATTTTCGTACGAAATTCACAGAAAATTTCGTATTCATAATAAATTTCCATTCTTTAATAGTTAAATTTCATAGTTAAATTCTAAAGAAGAATATTTGAAAATGTAAAAATGTAAAAATATTTTTCAATTTATGCAAATGCAATTCATTAAATATCTCGAAACAAGAAGTATCTGACTTAGACCACTTTCATAATT
The DNA here is from genome assembly GCA_002201625.1 of Euglossa dilemma. Lineage (NCBI taxonomy): Eukaryota > Metazoa > Arthropoda > Insecta > Hymenoptera > Apidae > Euglossa > Euglossa dilemma. The sequence continues at coordinate 116,483 of NIJG01000328.1, forward strand.
ATGGGCACATATAACTCAACGGTGAATAATTATTCGCAATGCTTAATCGCTTAGTCGCTGAGATTGACTTCAGGAAGCCAACTGGTTCGTTCTCTGAATGATACGTAATAACTATTTGTTCGAAGCGATATTTTGCTCCTGTGACGAATAAAGACTCGACTTGTGAATGACTTATTGGGACCGTTCGTTTTTGTAACTGCTCAACGACTGTCTCGGTGGAGCTTGGATGTTTTCGCTCCTCGGATGATTCAACGACTGTCGATCTTTCGAAGCCAAAAAATGATTACGAACCGCCAAAGAAGAAGCGTTTTCCTCAAGACACACCCTTGGTCCGTGAATCAGTTACCTCTAAAGAAAGGACGAATGTCCACCATGACAAAGTCAATGGTGCAGGAAACCCCGTTCTTCGGAGTGAGTTTCTTCGAGGGTTACCAGCACATTGGTGACTGTTTCTGACAGTTATCATTAATTTATGAATTCGAAAGTCGTGACACCAGCACACATGACCTCGTCTTGTCTTCTATAGGCTAATTATCAGCCAAATCTTAAATGCTGTTGCCTGATTTTGTAAAATTAGGCGTTAAAGAATGCCTCGTGTCCACTGACCGGAGGAAATGTAGAGAGTTTTACAAAAATATACAATAAATAGATAAAAATGGAAAGTACCGAGCGTAAAATGAGTCAATATTTAGAAGGCGGTAACAGATGTTCTAGGTCTGTTTTTTGTCTCACAACGTGTTTAGAGAAATAAATCAGAATTTGAAGCAACAGAGGACGAATCTGACGAGAAATTAAGATAAAAGTATCGAGGGGAACTTTGCACGCAGTAATTCACTTCCGATTGTGTTCTAAGCATAATAAATTACAGTAGGGACTCCCGTATCTATTATCGTGTTTCCATTATCGGAATACTCTAATTACGTTGAAATACAACAAGAACGTAATTCTACACAGCTACTTACAATAAAAAACATCATTTAAGTGAAAATACGGGAAATAAATAAAGATACGGGATCTTTAAATAGCGAAAGAAACTGTCAAATTTGTTGATTTTTATCGAATAAACGAAGTTTAATGGAAAAGAAAGTCTGAAAATTCCTGTATCCAGGCAGTTCCTATTAACCCCTTGACATACAAATTAAATACATTCGATGCGATTGAAAAATGTTATTTTATTTCGCTAAGTTGAACTACAGAATTGAAGCTGGAAAGAAATATATGTATATATATATTTTGTTTAAATATTGGATTTTTATTGATAAGATTGATTCATAAAACTTATCTCTTGACATACAATGCAGAGAAATACTTACCAAAGTCAAAGAAAGACCTTGAAATAAATGACGAGTCTAACTCGTCATTGTATGTTAAGGGGTTAATTAGGATACAGAATTACTCTACATCGTTTCGATTGAGATATACAGGGTGTCCCAGCAACGGTAGTACAACCAAGAGTACAACCAAGAACCAAGATTCTACTCGTTAGAAACGCGTTAAAAACAAAGAATACAATTTTTTGATTCGAAGCTTCGTTTTCAAGAAAATTGATTTTGAGTATTCGCCAACTGCGAGTGCACTTATTTATGATTCCATATGGATAAACCCTCGACACATGAGTATCGGTGGTACAATCGAGGATGGGGTGATCCTACACGAAGGAACAAATCAAAAATAAGGAACAAAATTTTTTTATTTCAAGTTTGGTTCACGAAAAAATCAATCTTGAATGTTCACCGTGCACTTCGCTTTGGTTAACACATTGAATCCAGCGTCAGTCCCTAGGGACTGACAGTGGACTTTTCGTTTATGCGGCATCAGTGCATGGAATTGACAATGTACTTTTCATTTAGGTGACGTCGGACCGTGAGATTCGCAGTATGAAAGTTCAAAAATAAATGTAACGTTATAATATATCAGGTCGTCCCATAAATTCGTGCTGGTTTTTTCTTTTACCATTTAACACTAGTTTACGGGGGTATTTTGTTTACCTATTTCTACGGACACCCGTCAAATTTAGGGTAAAGAAAACCACATACTTTCTTTAAAAAACAAACGACGGATTTAATTTGAAAACAATCGCAATATTAACAGACTTAATATAAGTTAATTAAATCTGTTAATATCGTATAATTGAAGTCCCGTAAATCTAGTGTTAAAATTATACATCGAATAAACCTTTAAATATTGAGAAAAAATTTAGTCGCCCTTTTGTTCTACGACTTCTTCCTATTTCGTAGACAAACATGTTAATCATTGATATAGTTTATAAAATGCGACGAAGAATGTAAATATCACCGAACTTATGGGACGAACTAATATCTAAAAGAAGTTTCAAAGTTAACTTTCTGCGGCATTACACGATCTTTTTTAACGGGCACAGGTTGCATTATTTTCATAGACCAAATAAACACAGATCGCCATTGCGTGCCGCACTCAACGTGTTAAGGCAAATGAATATACCATCGGTATACCAGTGTACTCAAAATCGACTCTATATTCAAAATCAACTTTCTCGAAAACGAAGATTCGAATCAAAAAATTTTATTCTTTTTTTTCGATTCGTTTTTACATCTAGAATTCTTCCCGGTTCTGCTACCGTTGCTGGGGTATATCTGCAAAGTGATTAAAGTAAATTATTCAGGGTAAGGTAATTATTCGGTATCATGGTCACCTTACTGATTCGATTGACATAGAAATGTTACACGGTCGCTAATCCAAAGAATTTTTTTTTATACATATCGTTGTAGGTGAGGCAGGTTCATATCGATGATTTGATCGAAGGTCCAAAATTTGTTGTACGTAATTGGATATATTCTGCCTCGTCTTCTCAGTGTAGATAAATGTTGAGATGCTGAGCACTTGGGTTTTATAATAAAATGCAATGGTTTGCGTTTTATACTTTATTATACTGCTTTGATGATGCGGTGATCTTAATGATGCTGGTGTTATATGCGTTCTGTTTGCGTTCTTATGTGATCTGTTTGATAGTTGATCGTATTCCGCATCGATAGAGTTCGTGATGTTTCCAGTTTAATGTTCGGTTTAGTTCTTGATGTTTCCAGTTTAATGTCCGGTTTAGTTCTTGATGTTTCCAGTTTAATGTTCAGTTTAGTTCTCGATGTGATTTGTTTGATGTTCCGTTTAGTTCTCGATGTGAGTTGTTTGATGTTCGGTTTAGTTCTCGATGTGATTTGTTTGATGTTTAGTTTCGTTCAGTTCGAGTATATTATGACTGGTTATTACAGGATTCAGTAGAGGAAAAATAGAGTTTTCCGATCGGATTGTGGCTGTGTTGGAAGAATCCTTGCTGGAGGAGTAGGAAGAAGGAACAAAAGTTGTCTTTCACTGTTGTTTTGAGTCATGATTTAAGGACGTGCTTCTGTTTGTTGGGTCAGTTGTACGTGCATCCAGTATGTTGGGTCTGGTTGTTTTAAAATTTCGGTGTTCATTTCTGGTTATACGATTTAATTCGTAATAAAAACGGCGAAGTGTCGCAATACATATATGGACCGTTTATTTCGAAAGTGGTGCAAGTCCATTTTCTTTGGTTTCGAGAAAATTGAATGTTAGCAGATCTGATAATTAAAAAATATAGGTTAATTATGTAATTTGTCAATATGTAATTTGATTATATAAATTTCTGTTGGACGAATTTAACTAAAATAATATACAATTTCCAGGCTGCAAATGGACTTACACCACTTTCTTAATTAGTCAATTGTAAATATCGTT
>NIJG01000329.1:15284-64042 GCA_002201625.1 Euglossa dilemma
GAGAGAGAGAGAGAGAGAGATGGTATCTTCGAAGAAAGGCCCTTAGCTCGGAAGTCCCCGAAATGGAATCATCGATCGATAAGCGATCAGGCCCGCGAGTGGAACCTTTCAATCATGCGACACCTATCAAACCAGAAGGCTCCCAGTGTTCCAAATGAGGCCCTTCTAGACCCACGGGCCCAGCCACGATCCCTATCAGTGATTCATGGCCAATGGCCGCGTATTTATTTCGATCACCGGTGAAAAACGTGTCCTCTCGGTTTATGATCGATTTATTCTCCGTTTCGCAGCTGCTATTCGCCAGTGGAATCTGGAAACGGCTAATTAGCCGAGTAAAACATTTTCCAGATTACAGATAGCCGGTATCACGTCCCGGCAATTAAGGCCCGTTTCGAACGCGTGTCAATTAACGCGTCTTAAAGAATATGGCGGACATTCCGTGGCACAAGGTGCTGCACGAAAATTTTTCCATCCGGAGAGAGAGATACTCGCGCTGCTTTTGGATATCATTTGTTTGCCGGGGCTGACAGTTGGTAGGTTGGTCTTATAAATGATTTCACCAGGCTTCTCCAGGATGATCCGCTGAGGAAACCGGGCAGATGGATGCACAGACAAGACTGGGAGCGAATTATTGATTGTGCCTGTCTTCGGGCAACGCTCATAACGGATTAATCGTGCGCCGGAGATGCACCGGCTACGGTTATCGGCTGATACGATTCCGACCCGAATTTTAGAGCTTGAAAATCTTGTCTGTTGTTGTGGGATGTTGGTTTTAAGGTTGTTAGTTCTTAGTGACTCTTTTAGCGAGGATATTTGATGTATTTGATATTATATTACTATTTTATTAGTGAGGTCGGAAAGTAATTTCGTTGTTCATCAACAGAGGACCCAATTGTATTTTTTCACAGTCCACTTTATCCTTCAGTCCCATAAAAAAAAGGAATACGAAATGACTTTTCAAACGACCCAATATTACTATTTTATATTTTTATGATAATATAATGGTAATAAGAATTTCCTATTGTGTTATATTAGGTTGTTACAATTATTAATAGTAATTCTCTAATATTTATTTTCGGGAATTTTTGTAATGATATTCGCAGAAGATCCTTTATGCTTGAAAATCTTGTCTGTTGTTGCGGGTTGTTGGTTTTAAGGTTGGTTATTTTTGTTGACTCTTTTAGAAAGAATATTTCATGTATTTGTAAATTATATTAGTATTTTATTAGTGAGTTCGGTAAGTAATTTCGGTTTTACAATTAGAGGATTTTATTGTATTTTTTCATAGTTAACTTCACTCTTCAGCTGCTTAAAAAAAAGAAATAAAGAAAAAAACGAAATGACTTTCCAAACGACCAAATATTACTATTTTATATTTTTATGATAATATAATCGTAATAAGAATTTCTCATTATGTTATATTAGGTTGTTACAATTGTTAACAGGAGTATTCATTTTCGGGAATTTTTGTAATGATATTCGTAGAAGGTCTTTTAGAGCTTGAAAATCTTGTCTGTTGTTGCGGGATCTTGGTTTTAAGGTTGGTTATTTTTGTTGAGTCTTTTAGAAAGAATATTTGATGTATTTGTAAATTAGATTACTATTTTATTAGTGAGTTCGGAAAGTAATTTCGTTGTTCATCAACAGAGGACTCAATTGTATTTTTTCACAGCCCACTTTATCCTTCAGTCCCATAATAAAAAATAATACGAAATGACTTTCCGAACGACCCAATATTACTATTTCATATTTTTATGATAATATAATCGTAATAAGAATTTCTCATTATGTTATATTAGGTTGTTACAATTGTTAACAGGAGTATTCATTTTCGGGAATTTTTGTAATGATATTCGTAGAAGGCCCTTTCGAACTTGAAAATCTTGTCTGTTGTTGTGGGATGTTGGTTTTAAGGTTGGTTATTTTTGTTGACTCTTTTAGCGAGAATATTTGATGTTAGTATTTTATTAGTGAGTTCGGTAAGTAATTTCGTTTTTACAATTTAGGGGACTTTATTGTATTTTTTCACAGACAACTTCACGTGTAAACCACATAAAATAAAAACGAAATGACTTTCCGAACGATTATTATATTACTATTACTATTTTATATTCTTATGATAATATAATGGCAATACGAATTTCTTATTATATTATAGAGTCGTATAGATTATAGATTACTATTACTATTATATTACTATTTTATTATAGATTATAGATTACTATTATATTACTATTTTGTATTCTTATAGTAATATAATGGTAATACGAATTTTTTTTATTGCGCTATAGCAGATTATTAGGGTTATGGGTATTAATATTCAGGTGTCTTCTTAATGGCGATGTTTAGCGCAGATTCCGGTTGAATGCGAATTATTATTACATTATTATTTTGTATTTTTCTAATAATACAATGATAAGAATTTCTTATTATTTGTTTTAGTCGGTTGTTAGGATTTCTTAACACTAAACATACTAAGCGGGGTGAAATGACCCCTATTAAAATTTACTTCAAAATTCTACATTTGTTGTTATTTCTTTCGCTCATTTAACTTTTTCTAAATTCTTATATCATCTGATTATTCAATTTCTCTCTTATTCTTCATAGCGAAAAATTCTTTAGCTACTGGTAATAATATTCGTAGTAAGAATAGGTAGGTGCAAAAGACCGGTACATTGAGTGTTAAAGAAAAATAAAATGGCGGAGATCGAGTTGAAAAGGATGCCGAACCTGTTCGGAATGACGAACAGGTGAAAGGGGGTCGTCGAGATGCAGATATATTTTTCTTCTATTAAAACGCTATTATTTCACTCGACATGAAGTCATCTCTGTTAATGCTCAGTCGATCTGACTAAATCAATTTCACGTACATCACTACTCTAAAATTAATCTTCTCTATTTAACACTAAACGTACCAAGCGTTTAATTTCAAAATTTCCTTTAAAATTCTATAATACGTTCATTGTTATTTCTTTCGCTCGTTTGATTTTTTCTATATTCTTATACCATCTAATTATTCAATTTCTCGTCTTTCATTTTTTTCTCAGCCTATTTTTTTAGAGCGGAAAATTCTTTAGTTGCTGGTTATTATATTCATGGTGAGAATGGTAAGAAAAGGTAGGTGCAAAAGATCGGTACGTTGAGTGTTAAAGCGGTGGATACCCTCGGTGTCGGATCGGGGTCTTTGATTTTCCGTTTCCGATTAGATCCGTTCGAGATTTCCGGTTTTAACTGGATATCGCAGCTGTCGCGAATGGTACCCGTCGTGTTTATCGGCGGACTATCTGTATACGAAGATAAGATAACCGATTCGTTTCGTGGCGGTGAGGATAGCTACGGATAAAATTAGTAGCGTCTCGAAGCTTTCGATTCCTGATTAGATCGATTCGAATCGAGGAATTTTAAGCGTTATAAATTATAATCGTTGTAAATAGTTTCTTTCGTCTTTATTTGCAAAGTGTGTAGACGATTTGCTTCGCGATAGAGTTGATAAATATCGATAAAATTAATCTCGTGTCAAAGATCGCGATTTTTCTTCGATTTAATTTGAAATACAGAATTATGACCTATGGCTTTTTAAAAATTCACAAACGACAAATCATTTTCTTCAAATTTTTATTCCACTAGCTTTATCTCAGGAAAATAACGTCAAATTTATCGACAACGTTAATAAAATTTAGTATTGTATTAAAGTATCCGATTTCTGATTAATTTAACTTATTTTTTGTTTGTAAAGTTTGATAGATATCGATAAAATTAATCTCGTGCCAAAGATCGCGATTTTTCTTCGATTTAATTTGAAATACAGAATTCTGACTTTAAAAATCCACAAATGACAAATTATTTTCTTCAAATTTCTATTCTACTAGCTTTATCTCAGGAAAGTTTATGGATGATGTCAATAAATATCAATAAAAATTAATGTCGTGTCAAAGCTCTCGATTTTTGATTAATTTAACTTAAAACAAGAGAGAAACTTCAACCCTTCAAACATCCAAATTCTACAATAAATATCTATAAAATTAATAACATTCCAAAATTTTACATTTCTAATTCTAATAATCTCAAAATTTATTATAAATTCCGCGTCAAAGTAATTTAGGAAAATGAAAAATAACTATAATCACGAGAGACGTATATATAATTGTATGTATTATTTAATTCTTGCATACTAATTAATATGAATAAATATCAATAAAAATTAGTGTCGTGTCAAAGCTCTCGATTTCTGATTAATTTAATTTAAAACACGAGAGACTTCATTCTTTTAAAAATCCCAATTTTACAATAAATATCTATAAAATTAATAACATTCCAAAATTCTTCATTTCTAATTCTACTAGTCTCCAAATTTATTATAAATTCCGCACCAAAGTAATTTAGGAAAATAAAAAATAACTATAATCACGAGAGACGTATATATAATTGAATGTATTATTTAATTCTTGCATACTAATTAATATGAATAAATATGAATAAAAATTAGTGTCGTGTCAAAGCTTTCAATTTCTGATTAATTTAACTCAAAACAAAAGAGACTTCAACCCTTCAAAGCTCCCAATTTTACAATAAAATTAAATTAATCTATAAAATTAATGACATTCCACAATTTTCCATTTCTAATTCCAATAATCTCAAAATTTTTTATAAATTCCGCGTCAAAGTAATTTAGAAAAATAAAAAATAACTATAATCACGAGAGACGTATACAATTGGATATATCATTTAATTCTTGCATACTAATTAACGCTAGTTAAATGTAAATTCTCCACTCTGATTGACAAATACGATTGACAAGTAGAAATCATAATTATCGTAATTATCCAACACACTACACATTTAAACTCATTGACCTTACGTCACCGTGACAGTCATACTGTCAAACGTACTCTCTTGTACCATCTTCTTACATTGAAAACCAATTCCACATATGCTAGAATTTTACGTCTAAATCGTTGCAGTAATTTCAGAGAACGTTGTATTATCGTGTTTGGCCGAAAATTCTTTCCCAGTGGTGGCATTTGTTATCACGAATTTTACTCTTTTGAATATCCTTGTTTTACAGCAGCTGCGCGACACGTTGTTGTTTACTTCGTTTCTTTATCCTGACTAATAGGGTTTGCTCTCTTATATAACGACTCGTTACAGGTTGTTTGTAAAACATATATACACGTATGATATACATATCCGAGTATTGGTATTTTATTTATAAACAACATAATACAAGATTAAGTTACGTTACAATGATTTTACGGTAATGGTGTTACCTATTAATTAATAATTAAAGTGCGAGTAGTCTCATTAAAAACGAAATTTTTCGTAATTGTGATAAATATGTGTGAGATTTAATTTTGTAAGCGAGAAATAAAATTCGTTCCTATTAATTAATAATCAAAGTGCGACGAGTCTCATTAAAAACGAAGTTTTTCATTAACGCGATAAATAAGTATGAGATTTAATTTCCTAAGCGAAAAATAAAATTCCTGTGTGATCTAAACGACACCTAACGACGAAAATAAAAATTCTCGAACGCAAGGATAAATATAAGGCCGGAATTATCCAAAAGGGAAAATGTTTTCCTCGCGAAAGGGCCGAAATTACCGAGAGGAGAAGAAAATCGTAAGTGCGAGTAGCAAAAGGAAAGAAAAGAGAAGAAAAATGAAAATTTTAGAGTACTCGGAGAGAAGAAGTTGAAACGAAGCAGTACCCTCGGAATTTTTATCTATTAATTAATAATCAAAATGCGATGACTCTCATTAAAAATGAAATTTTTCATAAACACAATAAATACGTGTGAAATTTAATTTCGTAAGCAAGAAATATTACAGAGTAACCATTACACCTGATACCTAATGACGAAGAACAAAAATTAAGGATAAATACGAAGAACAAAAATTAAGGATAAATACGAAGAACAAAAATTAAGGTTAAATACGAAGAACAAAAATTAAGGATAAATACGAAAAACAAAAATCAAGGTTAAATACGAAGAACAAAAATTAAGGATAAATACGAAGAACAAAAATTAAGGATAAATACGAAGGTAATGATAAATATAAGGTCGCAATTTTACAAAAGGACAAATTTTCTGTTTGCGAAATTACCGAGAGTGACAAAAGGAAAGAAAAGAAAAAAAAAAAAATGGGAATTCCAGGGTACCCTGAAAAGAGAAGAAGTTGGAAACGAAGCAGCACCCTCGGAGTTTTCTTAATTAAGGATCGGCTCGTTGTCCATGATACGAGGGGGGCCAAGGAGAACGCGAGCTCGCGTGTAATTCCCCGTGGATGTTCGGATCGCGGGGCCCGTGCAAAATGGCGGTGGCGAAACCGCGGCTAGGAAACGGCGCGAAAGGAAGGAGCGAGGGAAAAAGGAAGGGAAAAGGAGGAAAGAGGGAAAAAAAGGAACGGGGACGAAAATGGTGGCTGGGAATATTGTCACCGGTCACGAGAGCTCGTCCCGCGTGCGTGCGCGGGGGCGTTCACGATCTTCTCGGAAAGGAGAGCCAATCGGAGCGGAGAACACATTGCGTGACACAGGATGGTCTTTTTCACACTCCGGAGAGCCGCTCCACCCGCGGCCTCTTCGACCACGACCTGGCCCTCCGCACCGATCCCCACAAACCGATCAAAATCCTCCGTCAAATCGCCAATTTAAGTTTTTCTTATTCACTCTTACACCTGTGCCAGAGAAAATCAATTGGTTCTGCAATTTCAAACGAAAATTCCTACCGCATGTTATTTTATATGTATTCGCAACAAGTATATTTTTCGATATTAACACTTATACTAGTATCAGTGATAATGACAGGTTCTGTAATTGCAATGGAAAATTGATGTTACTGCATTAACATTTTCTTTCCCAAATGATATCGCGACTTTTATAACCATGACTAAAGAGGCAGTTTGATGAATTTTATGTTATTTTATATGTATTCGCAACAAGTATATTTTTCGATATTAACACTTATACTAGTATCAGTGATAATGACAGGTTCTGCAATTTCAAATGAAAATTCCTACAGCATGTAACATTTTCTTTCCGAAAAGATATCGCGACTTTTATAACTGTAACTAAAGAGGCAGTTTGGTGAATTTTATGTTATTTTATATGTATTCGTAACAAGTATATTTTTCGATATCAACACTTATACTAGTATCAGTGATAATGACAGGTTTTGTAATTGCAATGGAAAATTTATGTTACTGCATTAACATTTTCTTTCCGAAAAGATATCGCGACTTTTATAACCATAACTAAAGAGGCAGTTTGATGAATTTTATGTTATTTTATATGTATTCGAAACAAGTATATTTTTCGATATTAACACTTATACTAGTATCAGTGATAATGACAGGTTTTGTAATTGCAATGGAAAATTTGTGTTACTGCATGTAACATTTTCTTTCCGAAAAGATATCGCGACTTTTATAACCATAACTAAAGAGGCAGTTTGGTGAATTTTATGTTATTTTATATGTATTCGTAACAAGTATATTTTTCGATATTAACACTTATACTAGTATCAGTGATAATGACAGGTTTTGTAATTGCAATGGAAAATTTGTGTTACTGCATGTAACATTTTCTTTCCGAAAAGATATCGCGACTTTTATAACCATAACTAAAGAGGCAGTTTGGTGAATTTTATGTTATTTTATATGTATTCGTAACAAGTATATTTTTCGATATTAACACTTATACTAGTATCAGTGATAATGACAGGTTTTGTAATTGCAATGGAAAATTTGTGTTACTGCATGTAACATTTTCTTTCCGAAAAGATATCGCGACTTTTATAACCATAACTAAAGAGGCAGTTTGGTGAATTTTATGTTATTTTATATGTATTCGTAACAAGTATATTTTTCGATATTAACACTTATACTAGTATCAGTGATAATGACAGGTTTTGTAATTGCAATGGAAAATTTATGTTACTGCATGTAACATTTTCACTTTAACACTCCACGCATCGTTGGCTAATTTTGAATTTGATATATCAATTAACCCCTGATCTTTAGAATACGATTAAATAACAATTGAGGTTCTCACCTTTCGAGTTGCAAACGATTAATTTCCCTTTGAACTCGGTAATTTTTTTCGTTAAAGAAGGACAGCATCGAAAAATCTTTTGCCATAAAGTCGACGATATTTTTAAAACGATAAATAAGAAATTATATAAAATCTAAGACGTAGAGTTCTTTTACTTCGATACTCCACGAATCGTTGTGTAATCTTGAATTTGACATATCAATTAACCTCGATCTTCAGACTATCATAAACGTCGACTGGGTTGCAAAGGATTAATTTCCCTTAGCACTCGGTAATTTTTTTCGTTAGAGAAAGACAGCAATCGAAAAACCTTCTATCATAAGGTCGACGATATTTTTCAAACGATAAATAAGAAATTCTATAAAAACTAAGACGTTTCACTTTAACACTCCGCGCATCGTTGGCTAATTTTGAATTTGATATATCAATTAACACCGATTTTTAGAATACGATTAAACGTCAACAGGGTTGAAAGGATCAATTTCCCTTTGAACTCGGTAATTTTTTTCGTTAAAGAAGGATAGCATCGAAAAATCTTTTGCCATAAAGTCGACGATATTTTTAAAACGATAAGTAAGAAATTATATAAAATCTAAGACGTAGAGTTCTTTTACTTCGATACTCCACGAATCGTTGTGTAATCTTGAATTTGACATATCAATTAACCTGGATCTTCAGACTACCATAAACGTCGACAGGGTTGCAAAGGGTTAATTTCTCTTTCGAACCGGTTCTTTTTCTCGGCGTGTTTTCGGGCGCGGACAGAGAGAGGGGTGGTTAATGAAAACTCGCGGAGGGGGTGGAATTTGGGCAATTAGGGACCGGCCAGCGTCACCGATTCATCGTGTGTCGAATATCACTCCGGTGTATCTTTGCCGGGCCATAAATCTCAGACGATATTGCGCGGTTCGCGCAGATTCGGGCCGTCGCGGGGCCGACAACACCGTTAGTGAGATTATGCCGCGGCGTGTGTCACAACGCTTGAGGAATTTATGCTTAGGCCGATATCTGCTGCTCGCGTTTTGCATACCCTCCACCCTACACGCGCGCGCTAAGATCGCGCCGGCCGATTATCCGTGAAATTTATAATGCCCCCAAAGACGAATAATCCACGACCCACCTTCAACGTTCCCACTGCTCCCCGAAAATCTTGTCGATCTTTCGCTGCTCTTTCTATCTTTCTTTCTTTCTCTCTCTGGGACACGTGCTTCCCTGGAATTTCGCGCAAGGTGTCAATATGCACCGGTGTCTCATTTCTTTGTTGGTTTGGTGGTGAACGAGGACGAGTGGATTGTTGGACGTATTGGAGTTTGAAGTGATTTACCATCTTCTCCTTCTTCTTTTTTTTTTTAATGGAGATTTGAGAGAAAGCAAATTTCTGCACCGGTGTGTTTTTCAGTCGTTGATTAGGTGGTGAAATGAGTACGAGTGGATTGTTGAATGAATTGAAGTTTGAAGTGATTTACTATATTCCTTCGGTTCTATTTTTTTTTAATGGACGTTTGAGAAAAAGCAAATTTCTGCACCGGTGTCTTTTTTCTTTGTTAATTAGCTGGTTAGGTGGTGAAGTGAGTACGAGTGGATTGTGGGATGAATTGGAGTTTGAAGTGATTTACCATCTTCTTTCTTTCCCTATTTATTTTACTTTATTTATTTATTTTTTTTAATGGAGGTTTAAGTGTGAGAGAAAGCGAATTTTTGCACCATTTATAGTGATTTTTCAGGAATTTGTTTGGTCTAATTTCGTCCTGAATAGAATACCTTGAGTTTTAAGATTCGAAAATATCTTGTGTATTATTTATAATTGCCTCTTTCAGGTTTCCTACTCTCTTTAATTAAATACGGAAATTTTTATTTTAATATAAAGATTCTTCATGTTTCTTCTTGAATATATTTCTTTTTTTTCTTCAGATTTTTTGTTCAGAAGCTTTCAAAATATCAAAGCTAGGAGAACTTTATATGAAAAGTGGATTAAATTTATTTTCGATTTGATTGTATTGGTTCTTACTGTTTTAAGCTCCGTTGTGACTAGGTATCCAAAAATCGATCCTTTTCTATAGCTCTAATCGATAGTGCGACGTTTCTAGAATATATATCCAAATTTTCAACGCAATCCTTCAAGTATTAAGGGCCCCATCGAATTTTATACGTGCAAGTATGCGAGTACGTGATGTTTTTCTCGAACGCACCTTTCTCAAATTGGCGGGAAAGATATCTAGAAAACTAGGTTACCAATTCTCATGAAATTTAGCATGCATATACTACGATACGTATACTACTCGAAGAATCTACAAATTAAACAAAACAATTAATTTAAACAATCTTTTTACACACAAATAGACATACAATTTTTGCGATTTCGAAAACATCGATTTGTTCTTCAAACTCCTCTCATTTTAACAATTCCCAATTTTTTCATTTTTCACATTTTCAAAGATTCCTCATCTAACTACATTCACAAAGAACAAGAAAATTATTTGTACCCCTATTTTCCTCAACCAAAGGAAAAACCACAACTCTCTCCAATTTCAAACCTCGTTATCGCGATCCTCAAACAGCGCATTATTACTCCAAATCGCAACAATATATCAAAACGCAAAAAACATTTTCTCACACTCTAACAATTCCCCAACAAAACCTCATAATTTCTAAAACCATCCTATGAATACTCATCTAAAAAAAAATTCCCAAAAAGGAAGATCGAAGAGTGTGCGAGGACCGATGAAACAATCGGGACTGGAATTACGCGAATAACGCGAATAGATTGTTTCGTTTCGCGATTAGCGTGATACGTGGAGGTCCGAAGAAATTGGGAAGAGGCAAAGGGGTGGCTTGTGTGGTCCCGGGAGGGGTGGTAGGAGGATAAAATAACGGGAGAGTGGTGGAGTGCGCATTGTGGGGCACGCGCTGCTACTACAGATGCTACTACAGATGCACTCGAGCTGGAGTGGGCCGCATATGTTTCGAATCAGTTGCGAAACTTATCCGGCCGATTGTCTACAGGCGTGCACGCACTACGTGCCGGCAGCTATTGGCCGCGAAACTTCCTCTTTCGCAGCGCCTCGGCCCTTGCGAAATTCGATTCACAGCTCGCCGAGCATGTCGCAGATTAGGCGAGTAACTGACCGTGGAAGGACAACTTTGGAAACGGCGCTCGTTAATGCAACCGACAGAGATTTCCTTTTCGACACCCCGGTTTTCCTATACATTTTCCTTTAGAATCGAATGTGCCATTGATAATACGTTTTTCAGTTTGCTTGCGTCTGATTTTTCACATTTTGCGAATCTCTGGTCGTTTATTCATTTGCTTCCTGAGATTGTTTATGTTTTCATCTTTTCGCGACCCCTTCCCTCGGTTTTCCTATCGATTTTATTTTAGAATTCGATGTGCCATCGATGACACGTTTTTCTGAATTTGTTTACGCCTGATTTTTCACATTTTTATACATTTTTTCACATTTTGCGAATCTCTGGTAATTTAGAATTCCTTCCTATGTTTCATATTTCTGCGACACCTTCCCTCGGTTTTCCTACCGATTTTCTCTTAAAATTCAACGTGCCATCGATGATGACACGTTTCTGAGTTTGCTTACGCCTGATTTTTCACCTATTTTGTGATTCTCTGGTCGTTTATTGAATTGCTTCCTGTGTTTGTTTACATCGTGGTTTTGATAGTTTATGTTTTCAGCAGAGATTTACTTCTTACCACCCTTCTCACCTCTCCACCCCTCGGTTTTCCTATCCATTTTCCTTTAGAATCGAATGCGCAATCGATAATACGTTTTTCAGTTTGCTTGCGTCTGATTTTTCACATTTTTATACATTTTGCGAATCTCTGGTAATTTATACATTTGCTTCCTACGTTTGTTTGTATCCTGGTTTCGATTGTTTATGTTTTCATCTTTTCGCGACCCCTTCCCTCGGTTTTCCTATCGATTTTTCTTTAAAATTCGATGTGCCATCGATGATACGTTTTTCTGAGTTTGTTTACGCCTGATTTTTCACGTTTTTCCACCCATTTTACGAATCTCTGCTCTTTTATTCATTTGCTTCCTGAGATTGTTTATGTTTTCACCTTTTTGCGCCTCTCTGGCCCCGTTTTCCTCTCAATTTTCTCTTAGAATTCCATGTGCCATCGATAATACGTTTTTGAGTTTGCTTGCGCTTGATTTTTCACATTTTTGAGTTTGCTCGCCTGAGTTTTCACATTTTTACACCCACTTTGTGAATTTCTGGTCGTTTATTAAATTGCTTACTGCGTTTGTTTACGCCGTGGTTTCGATTATTTATGTTTTCAGTTATGAAGCCTGAAGTGTGTTTACACTCCAAACTCGTTTGTTTACATCAGCTCACGGTCTGTTTACATTCCGAATGAATTTGGTTATATTGGGATAGGTCACTTCCATTCTAAATTCAACTACTCACATCCCGAGCTGTCTTATTTCCCTCAAAAATATTTCTTTCGCCTAACCTCGTCTCTTCTTCATTCATTTCTTCCGATTTCTACCCGAGTTCATTATCCCAGACTAGAAATTCGCCTGTGGTGTGTTTACATTGCGAATTCGTTTGTTTACATTCCAAATTCGTTTATTTACATCAGTTTATGTTCCGTTTACATTTCGAATGAATTCGGTTACGTTAGACTAGGTCACTTCCATCCTAAATTCGATTATTGGCATCCCTAATTCCCTTATTTACCTCAAAAATATTTCTTTCGTCTCACCTCGTCCCTCATTTATTCATTTCTTCCGATTTTCACCCGAGTTTCTTATTACACACTCAAAATTCGCCTCTGGTGTGTTTACATTCCAAAATTAGTTTGTTTACACTAGCTCTAGGTGTGTTTATACTCCGAATTCGATCCGTTTACATTCCGAATGAATACGGTTGTGTTAGGGTAGGTCACTTTCATTCCAAATTCAACTACCTACCTCCACGAATCCCCTTATTAACCACAAAAATATTTCTTTCGTTTGATCTCTCTACCATCTTATCTCGTATTCATTCGTTTCCAATTTCCACCTTAGTTCATTAACCCACACTCAAAATTCACCTGTGGTGTGTTTACATTCCAATTCGTTTACAATAGCTAGTATTGCGATTACATTTCGAATTCGTTAGTTTACATCAGTTTACGATCCGTTTACACTTCGAATTCGATCCGTTTACATTCCGAATGAATTCCGTTACGTTAAGGTAGGTCATTTCCATCCTAAATTCGACAATTGACACCCCTAATTCCCTTACTAACCTCAAAAATATTTCTTTCGTCTCACCTCGTCTCTCATTCATTCATTTCTTCCGATTTTCACTCAAGTTCATTATCCCACACATCTAAATTCACCTGTGGTGTGTTTACATTCCAAATTCGTTTGTTTACATCAGCTCACAATCCATTTACACTCCGAATGAATACGGTTGTGTTAGGGTGGGTCACTTCCATTCCAAATCCAACTACTTACCTCCTCGAATTCCTCTATTTACCTCAAAAACATTTCTTTCGTCTCATCTCTCTACCATCTTATCTCGTATTCATTCATTTCCAATTTCCACCTTAGTTCATCACTCCAAACATCTAAATCCTCCATTCTTCCTTTCCTGATATCTCCACACACAAAATCAATTTACATTCATCCCTCTTTACCCTCCCTGTTCCTCAATATCCTTCCGTATCCTCCATCTGCATACCACTTCCTCCTACACCCCATATAACCACCCTTACCATCGTCCTGCGATTAAACAAACGCGAATACCTTGGTAACACAGCGCTGGAACGATCGGAAAAGTGGGAAAACTGTCGGAATGGGCGTCGACTGGATCTGGTGGTAGATGCGAAGACAATTACGGGCCGAATCGAGGAGCAGTTGGAAGATCTGCTCGCACGGGGAGGCGCGCGTTGAACAATGGCGGCGTCCATAGTTATATTATTGGACGGTCGGTCAGGGAGTTTGCGAGCTAAAATTGAAAGCATTGTCGGCGGACGCGGTGTGGTCTGGCCACCCCTCGACCTCACCCCCACCCCTCTGGCGATCTTCCGCAACGAACGGCAGCCTCTATAAGTTGAAACAATAAAGCTTAACTACCACCACGACGGCACTCGAGTCATCCCTGAAGTGTTCTTTGTGAGGGCACGCGCCCCTGTCACACGGAGCATCGTCGAGGCTGCGGTAGGTTTAGGGTGCACCTCCACGAGAGGAGACAGCCGACACACACGTTTCTATGCGGCCATTGTGCCCTGGCAAGGGCTGACAGTATGCTCGTTACTCCTGTGTTACGGGAGGTCGACGCCGGGAACAACGTCCGTGCCAGGGGGTTGCAGCACTTTGCGCCGGGAAGGGTCGAGTTCAAGTAACAGTTCAACCGACACTTATTTCCTTCCCCAACATTTCCACCAGGTTCTTACGGATGATGCTGTTAATAGGCCGGTACCTTTTTAATCGGCATCCATGGGATTCGGTTTAAGGTTCAACGAGAATTATTGTTACGTTATTTTCTATTCTTGTTAGAATATAATAGTGATACGAATCTTTCTTTATTGTGTTATAGCAGGTTGCTAGGGTTACTAGTGTTAATATTAAGGTACCTTTTTAATCGGCATCCGTGGGATTCGGTTTAAGGTTCAACGAGAATTATTGTTACGTTATTTTCTATTCTTGTTAGAATATAATAGTGATACGAATCTTTCTTTATTGTGTTATAGCAGGTTGCTAGGGTTACTAGTGTTAATATTAAGGTACCTTTTTAATCGCAATGGACGGGCTTCAGTCTAAGGTTTAATGAGAATATTATTGTTACGTTATTTTCTATTCTTGTTATAATATAGTAGCGACAAGAATCTTTTTAGCGTGTTATAGCAGGTTGCTAGGGTTACTCGTGTTTATATTCAGGTACCTTTTTAATGGCGATGGATAGTCTTCGATCCGGTTCTACGCGAATTATTGTTACGTTATTTTCTATTCCTGTTATAATATAAGGGTGATACGAATCTTTTTTTATTGTGTTACAGCAGGTTGCTAGGGTTACTCGTATTAATATACAGGTACCTTTTTTATGACGATTTTTTGTGTACGTTCAGGATCAATGAGAATTATTGTTACATTATTATTTTGTAATTCTTATTCTAATATAATGGTAATATGAATCTTTTTATTGTGTTATATCAGGTTGCTAGGGTTATTGGTATTAATATTCAGCCAGTTTTTTAATTGTGATGGGTAATCTTGGTTCCGATGCAACGGGAATTATTGTTACGTTATTATTTAGTATTCTTATAGTAATGTAATGGTAATACGAACTTTTTTATCGTTTTATAGCAGGTTGCTAAGAGTATTTGTATATTCAAGTTCAACGACAATTATTATTATATAATTATTTTGTATCTTTATAATCATGCAATGATAAGAACTTTTTATTATGTTATAATAGATTGTTAGAGTTATTTGTATTAATATTCGGTTGTCCTTTTAGTGATAATACTTGCTACAGATTATATTATTATTTTATATTCATATAATAGTATAATGGTAATACAAATTTTTTTTATTATGTTATATTAGGTTGTTACAATTATTAATAGGAGTACTAATTTTCGGGCATTTTTATAATCTTCGTAGTAGATTCAGGTACAACGCGAATTCTTAAGTTATTTTATATTCTTTATATTACATACTCACTACCAGAGATAGCGAGTAATGAGTCGAGTGCATTGACGTTTGTCTCGATTTCGACGAACTTTTTAACAAATTTTATGATTATACTCTACTTGAACTCGATTCTTCGTTATTTATCAAACATATATCAGCGTAATATTATTCTAATTTTAACACTCAGTTGCTTATCTATAATTTTATTCGCCAACAGCTACAAGCTGAATATAAAAATTTCCAGTTGCGAATGTTTCAATTTCGCAATACTTCTTTATTAAGAATAATAAACAACTTTCGCGAAAAATTCACAGCTGTTAGCGTTGAATGTTGGATTAGTTATATTTCTTCCTAGAAATACAAATTGTAATTGTTCTAGAAAATCTAAACCGTCGCGAACGTAATCTCGGTGATCTTTTCCAATAATTTTCCGGAAAATTGGGATGCCACGGGCCCGTAGGAAAATTAGAAAAAATAGGAAAATTCGGAAAATTAGGGACAAACGAAGAATAACTCGAGTCGTAACTTTTCTACGGAATATTTGAGCGATTAAAATTAGGAAAATTCGGAAAATTAGTGATAAATAAAGGGTAATTCGAGTCTTACATTCTCTATGGAATATTGGAGCGATTAAAATTATGAAAATTCGGAAAAATAGGGATAAACGAAGGGTAAATCGAGTCGTAATTTTCCTATGAAATACTGGGGCGATTAAAATTAGGAAAATTCGGAAAATTAGGGATAAACGAAGGGTAATTCCAGTCGTACATTCTCTACGGAATATTGGAGCAATTAAAATTAGGAAAATTCGGAAAATTACGGATAATCGAAGGTACCGTAGTTATATCAGGTTATTCGGAAAGTCATTTCGTTTTCTTTGGTCAAAATGAAACACGATTTTTTCAGAGCGACGTCTCACGCGATCACGAACGGTCGAATTCGACGAATTTCACCTCTCGGCAATCTCGCGAGTCGTTATTCCGCGGTTCGCATCTATCGACGCCTTTATTTCGTCTTCATCCGCTTCGACGAGCCTTCCAGAACGCGGCGCGTCTTCGACATCGAAATTGCCCGAACGAAATTTCGCAAACGAATTTTGGCATCGTCGTTCGGTCGATACATCTTCTCCGTACGCGTCGCGTAATTTTCGCCTCGCTTCAACCGCGTTTTTACCTTTTCGATGGTGAAAGAGCGAAACACGCCGAAAATGCCGCTCTCGATTTTCCATCTTTGACAGGGCACCGAACGAAAACTATCGCGAAGAATCGAACGAAATTTTTCACAAACGAGCCTCGCTATATCACCTGTCGAAATGTATAACGATTACGCGGCTCGAGCGCGAAGTTGGCTGTGAAAAAATACAATTAGCTCCTCTGTTGGGAAACAACGAAATTACTTTCGGATGAAGTCAATGTTTTTTTCCTACACTTAGATTCTCGACTATGAAACTACTATGAAAGCGTCGTAGATAGCGAAGGGCTAACTCAGGGGATTTTTATTCCGTCTTATTCTCTCTCGGATTTTACGTGTTCCCCGGCGTATTTAGCAAGTCACTGTCGGTATGATTTAACGACGTTATTCGCGAGTTCCTCGCGGCGGTTGGTTTTCTTAATTATCGCGGCTAAAAGTTTCTGCCAGGCGAACCGTTGCCACGCTTCGCGGGTTTCACGAATTAATGGGAATTAATATTCTCTTCGACAACACGAGGAAGCACAGTGACGCAAACGCCGCCGCGATTAATTAATGCGCTTCCTGCGAAGGTGGCCGTTGCAATTAATTCCTCCAGAGTCGAGCCCAGTCCCGTTTCACTTTCATGAACGTTTCGCAATGTTTTTTCGCGCCTACAACTATTTATGCCACGGAATATCGACTCCGGCTGTCGAGGTTTCCGAGGAGAAAACGAATTATCAGGCTTCCATTTGTATTGCACGCGATTATTTCGAAAAATTCGCCAATCGAACGTTCTTAAGAATTTTTCTTCGCTAATAAGTTTGGCGAGGTTCGATTGATTTGCATTTAAGGTTGTGATCCTTATTCTAATATTTTTTCCTTTATTTCCGATCTGAGGTTTACGAAAAATTCGTGATTCGAATACTTTCAATGAGAAGATGGCGAAAAAATTCGCGATTTGAATATTTTCGACGCGAAGGTGGCGAAAAAAATTCGTGGTTTGAATATTTTCGATGCGAGGATCGTGAAAAATTCGCGATTCAAAGATTTTTGGTGCCAAGTTTGCTAAAAGTTCGCGGTTTGAATATTTTGCACGCGAAGTTTGCGAAAAATTCGCGGTCCAAGTATTTTCGACGTGAAGATGACAAAAAAATTCGCAGTTTGAATATTTTTGATGCAATGTTCGCGAAAAATTCGCGGTTCGAGTATTTTTGATGCGAAGTGTGCGAAAAATTCGCGGTTCAACGATTTTCGATGCCAAGAAAAGTTCGCCGTTGATGCAAACTTCACGAAAATTTCGCAATTTAAATACACTCGACATGAAATTTGCGAAAAATTTACCGTTCACCTATTATTCATAGTTTATTTATCCTAGACTATCTTCCAATTGACAAATGAGTAGTATCCCAATTCCACTAATTTTCCTTTTCCACTTCAACGTTTCTAAAAAACCCCAATGCAATTTTCAACCATCAAAAATCTTTTTGGAATACGTTCCAACGCGTTTAAATTGACAAACAATTAGACTCCCAATTCCACCTATTTTCCATTTCCACCGCAAACAGTTAAAAAAAAACCCTAACGTAATCCCGAAAATTGAAAAAATGAAAAATCTGGCTGCACCACGTTCTGAAGCGTTCGAATCGCTAAATAAGGAATATTCTTTATTCCTTTCTTATTCTACATTTTTTACTCCCACCGGAAAATTTCGAAAACTCCCAATTCGATCTTCGATCATCAAAAACACAACATTCAACGATCTTCGATTCCTCAACACTTCCAGTTCCACTCGAAACTGTCCAAAAAATCCCCATTTAATCCTGACCCATCAAAAATCTTCTTTTACCACGTTCCGAATCATTCGAATCGTTAAATAAAAATTACTCTTTATTCCTTTTTTATTCTTCATTCTTTACTCCCACCGCAAAATTTAGAAAATTCCCGATTCGATCTTCGATCATGAAAAACCTTCCCAAACGAAGTACCGCAACATTCAACCCTCTTCGATTCCTCAACACTTCAATTTCCACCCTTACATCCAAAAAAAAACCCTGCCGTAATCCGGGGCCATGAAAACTCGAGCTAAAGCATGTTCCAGAGAGCATCGGAATCGACATTGTCGCGGACAAAGGGTTCGTCGAGTCGTAGCCGGAGAGGAGGTCATCCGAGTAAGGGGTGGCCACCCCGAGTAATCTCGTTAATTTGCGTGCTGGTGCGGGCTAACGTGGAGAACCCTTGCCAGGAGGTCGGACGAGGATATCCTCGCCGGGATCCTCTCCGGTGGATCGCACTTTCGAGAGAGAGAAAGAGAGAGAGAGAGGGTGCGGCTATATAGAGGAACGATAACGGAAGGCCTTGGTTGTCTGATGGCAAGATGGCGTCCCACGATAGTGACGTCACAGGTGGTGGGTCGAGATGCCAGAGGAGGGAGCGGGATGGAAGGCAGAAAGAGGGTGGAACGTGGAGAACAGGACGCGAGGAAGACGTCCGGAAGGGGTGGCTCGGGGGTAGCGATGGCTCTGCAGGGATGTCGAGACCAATTCTGGGACCTCTCCGGTCCTCATCGAACACGATATTCGAAAATAGAGGAAGGTGAGAGGATTCATCGCGTTTTGAGGGTTTTGAACAAGGTTTGAAGGTTAAAAGGAGGATTTTAGAGGGTGGATTTTGTTTAGAGATCTCTCAGGTCTTCGTTGAACTCGATATTCAAAAATAGAGAAAAATGAGAGGGTTCTTCGCGTTCCAAGAATTTTATTACTACTTTGAAAGGTAGAGGGATGAAATCTAGAGGGTGGTTTTGTTTTTAGAGACCTCTCGGATCTTCTTCAAACGCGATACTCAAAAATAGAGGAATCTTAGAGGGTTGCTCGCGTTTTAAGAATTTTAAAAAAGCTCTGAAGGTTAAAGGGAGGATTTTAGAGGGTGGATTTTGTTTAGAGATTTCTCAGATCTTCGTTGAACTCGATATTCAAAAATAGAGAAAAATGAGAGGGTTGCTCGTGATCCAAAAATTTTATAGTTGCTTTGAAAGTTAGAGGGAGGAATTCTAGAGGGTGGTTTTTTGTTTAGAGACCTCTCCGGTCTTCTTCAAACGCGATATTCAAAAATAGAGGAATCTTAGAGGGTTGCTCGCGTTTTAAGAATTTTAAAAATGCTTTGAAAGTTATAGGGATGAATTCTAGAGGGTAGTTTTTTTTTTCTGAGACCTCTAGATTCATTGTCAATCGCGATATTCAAAAATAGAGAAATTCTAGGGGGTTGCTCGTGTTTTAAGAGTTTCAAAGCTGCTATGAACGTTGAAGGGAAGAATTCTAGAGGGTGGTTTTTTTCTGAGACCTTTCGGATCTCCTTCAAACTCGATATTAGAAAACAGATGAAATTCTAGAGGGTTACTCGCGTTTCAAGAATTTTAAATCCTCTTCGAGAACCAAAGTACGGATTTCTAGAGGGTAGTTTTGTCTTTAGAGACCTCTCGGGTCTTCGTGGAACGCGATATCCAAAAATATAAAAATCTTACGGGGTTGTTCGCGTTCCAAGGATTTTAAACAAGCTTTTAAAGTTAAAGGGATGAATTCTAGAGGGTGGATTTTTCTCTAGGACCTTTCAGGTCTTTTTCAAACGCGATATTCAAAAATGGATAAAATCCCAGAGGGATCTTCGCGTTCCAAGAATTTTAAATCCTCTTCGAAAGTCAGAAGCCAAAATTCTAGAGGTTACTTTTTTCCCAGAGACCTAGAGCATCGTCGGATCTACTCGGAGGCTGTCGTGATAGGGGTTTAAACCGGCAACATCCAAAAATAGATAAAATACTAGAGGGTACTCGCTTTTTAAAGATTTTAAACTTTGATAGTTAGAGAGAGGAATTCTAGATGGTGGTTTCTTTTTTAGAGACCTCTCGAGTCCTCCTCAAACTCGATATTCAAAAATAGATAAAATCCCAGAGGGTTGTTCGCATTTAAAGAATTTTAAACAAGCTTTTAAAGTTAAAGGGACGAATTCTAGAGGGTGTCATTTTTTACTGGGACCTCTCGAGTCCTCCTCAAACATGGTATTCAAAAATAGATAAAATTCCAGAGGGTTAC
The DNA here is from genome assembly GCA_002201625.1 of Euglossa dilemma. Taxonomy (NCBI): domain Eukaryota; kingdom Metazoa; phylum Arthropoda; class Insecta; order Hymenoptera; family Apidae; genus Euglossa; species Euglossa dilemma. The sequence continues at coordinate 36,232 of NIJG01000329.1, forward strand.
TCGCGTTCCAAGAATTTTAAATCATCTTCGAAAGTCAGAAGGAGAAATTCTAGGGTATCATTTTTTTCTGGGACCTCTCGAGTCTTCTTGAAACCCAATATTCAAAAATAGATAAAATCCCAGAGGGTTGCTCGCTTTCAAAGAATTTTAAATCCTCTTCGAAAGTCAGAAGCCAAAATTCTAGAGGTTACCTTTTTCCCAGAGACCTAGAGCATCGTTGGATCTGCTTGGAGGCTGTCGTGATAGGGGTTTAAACCGATTCCACGCGTTTTGAGGCCATCACTACCGCGAGAGGAGCTAGACGCCGGCGAGAGGAGGAGAGCGGAGTAGCCGGCGCGGGGGCGGAGAGAGAGAGAGAGAGAGAGAGAGAGGAGGAAGCGGAATAATCGGGCAGAGAGAAACTGCGCGTGGAGTGGCAGCGCGAGGAGGGTGGAAGAGGGGAGAAGAGAGGAGATTACGAGGGTGAGAAGGAGAGGGTGGAAGAGGCCCGAGCGGAGGATGGAGACAGAGGGAGAGAGAGGTATAATATTGATCGCATCTCCGTGGCTACAGACAGCATCTACCCTCTGTTGACGGGGTTGTTACTTGGAGGATTTAACTTTGATTCGTCGTGCCCCGTCGCCGCGCCGAGATCATAGGCGTGACTGCTCTCCGGCTACCAATATGGCCGCAATCTTTCTTCCGGATTCACCGTCTTCCTAGAAATTTCATCCCTCGAAATCTCAAGAAAATTCTTGTGTATCTATATCGTCAATCCAGAAATAAATCGTCTAGTTTGAAGCTCTCGTACAAGTATATTTATCGCCAATCCAAATTTCATCCCTCGAAATCTCAGGAAAATTTCTTTTATCTATTATCAATCCAAATTTCATGCCTCGAAATCTCATGAAAATTCTCTTTATCTATTGTTAATCCGAATTTCATCCCTCGAAATCTCACAAAAATTATTGTGTATCTATATCTTCAATCCAGATATAAATCATCTAGTTTCAAGCTCTCGTACAAGTCTATTTATCGCCAATCCAAATTTCATCCCTCGAAATCTCATGAAAATTTCTTTTATCTATTGCCAATCCAAATTTCATCCCACGAAATCTCAAGAAAATTCTTGTGTATCTATATCGTCAATCCAGATATAAATCGTCTAGTTTCAAGCTCTCGTACAAGTATATTTGTCGCCAATCCAAATTTCATCCTTCGAAATCTCATGAAAATTTCTTTTATCTATTGTCAATCCAAATTTCATCCCTCGAAATCTCATGAAAATTTCTTTTATCTATTGCCAATCCAAATTTCATCCCACGAAATCTCAAGAAAATTCTTGTGTATCTATATCGTCAATCCAGAAATAAGTCGTCTAGTTTCAAGCTCTCGTACAAGTCTATTTATCGCCAATCCAAATTTCATCCCTCGAAATCTCATGAAAATTTCTTTTATCTATTGTCAATCCAAATTTCATGCCTCGAAATCTCATGAAAATTTCTTCTATCTATTGTCAATCCGAATTTCATCCCTCGAAGTCTCACGAAAATTATTGTTTATCTATTGCCAATCCAAATTTCATCCCTCGAAATCTCAAGAAAATTCTTGTGTATCTATATCGTCAATCCAGAAATAAATCGTCTAGTTCGAAGCTCACGCACAAGTCTATTTATTGCCAATCCAAATTTCATCCCACGAGATCTCACAAAAATTATCTTTATCTATTGTCAATCCGAATTTCATCCCTCGAAATCTCACGAAAATTTCTTTTATCTATTGCCAATCCAAATTTCATGCCTCGAAATCTCATGAAAATTCTCTTTATCTATTGTCAATCCAAATTTCATTCCTTGAAATCTCAAGAAAATTCTCGTTTATCTATATCGTCAATCCAGATATAAATCGTCTAGTTTCAAGCTCTCGTACAAGTCGATTTATCGCCAATCCGAATTTCATCCCTCGAAGTCTCATGAAAATTTCTTTTATCTATTGTCAATCCAAATTTCATTCCTCGAAATCTCACGAAAATTATTGTTTATCTATTGCCAATCCAAATTTCATCCCTTGAAATCTCAAGAAAATTCTCGTTTATCTATATCGTTAATCCAGAAATAAATCGTCTAGTTTGAAGCTCACGCACAAGTCTATTTATTGCCAATCCAAATTTCATCCCACGAGATCTCACAAAAATTATCTTTATCTATTGTCAATCCGAATTTCATGCCTCGAAATCTCAAGAAAATTCTCGTTTATCTATACCGTCAATCCAGAAATAAATCGTCTAGTTTGAAGCTTTCGCACAAGTCTATCTATCGCCAATCCAAATTTCATCCCTCAAAATCTTTCGAAAATTCTCGTCTATCTATCGCCAATCCAAAAATAAATCGTCTAGTTTGAAGTGTTCGATTTTCTTAGAATTTTTATAACGTTGCGCGTATAGCGATATTTGTTTCTTAAGAGTTAACCCTTTGCACTCGACAATTTTTTCGTTAGAGATACTAAAATACAGTTATAATACAATCTAATAGTTCAAAGTAAAATACTTGGAAGGAGACTGATGCAATGATCGATTTCACCCTTTTTGAAGATTTTTGTTTGTTAGTCGAGGTTCTTTCGTAGACAGAATCTTCTTAAAATGATCATTAAGTCCTTTCTGTGTTATTTAGCTCAACCAAACTCAGGCCCAAACGGTAAACAGACTCGGTAATACACAACGGAAGCTTCTAATTACCTAGTTTTTCGTTCTCACGTGTCTGCGATATTCAGAAAATTCCATTACCCATTCAAAACGACGGGATCTCGACGTGAGTCGTCGGAAGAAGAGGAAAAGAAAGCTTTTGACCGTCGGAGGGCTGGTTTCTAGTGGAAACTCGGACGTTTAAAGCTTCTCATTGATTATTTTTACATTCTTCAGTGTCTTCGATATTTAGAAAATTCGTTTCCCGATCAAAAATCGACGGAATCTCGGTTGTGAGTCGTCGAACGCGGAGGAAAAGAAAGCTTTGGGCCGTTTTTCGTAGATCCGCGGGATTTCCTTGGCAGCGGACGTTGGAAGCTTGACAATTTCTCGTTTCCCATTCTTTCGTCTTTCTAACATTCAGAAAATTCATTTACCGATCCAAAACCGAGGGGATCTCGGTCGTGAGTCGTCAAACGCGGTGGAAAGGGAAGCTTTTGGATGGTCGAAGTATGTTTTTCGTGGATCGGTGCGTTTTCCGCGGACGTTGGAAGCTTTTCATTCACTATTTTTCCATTCTTACATGTCTTCGATATTAAAAACCTTCGTTTACCGATCCAAAACCGCTGAGATCTCAGTTGTGAGTCGTCGGAAGCGGAGGTAGAAAAGGCTTTGGGCCGTTTTTCGAGAATCGGTGCGGTTCCCTCGGACGTTGGAAGCTTCTCATTCATTATTCTTCCATTTTTACGTCTTCGACATTCGAAAAATTCGTTTACCGACTCAAAACTTACGGAATCTCAGTCGTGAGTCGCTATCGTTTACCACCTCATTGCCATAAGTCATCAGACGCGATGGAAAGAAAAGGAAAGGAAAGGAAAAGGAAAGCTTCGACCCATCGAAGTGGTAATTTTTCGCGAATCCTCGGGGTTTCCACAGCGGGCCGATGGTGTCAGTGGACGTTGAAAGCTTCTTATCAACTATTTTTCCATTTTTACGTGTTATTGATATTCAGAAAATTCGTTTACCGATCCAAAACCGAGGGAATCTCGGTCGTGAGTCGTCGGAAGCTAAGGAAAAGAAAGCTTTGGGCCGTGGAAGGGCTGATTTTTCGTGCATCGGAGCGTTTTTATCGGACGTTGGAAGCTTCTCATTCACTATTTTTCCATTCTTACATGTCTTCGATATTAAAAACCTTCGTTTACCGATCCAAAACCTACGGAATCTCAGTCGTGAGTCGCTATCGTTTACCATCTCATTGCCATAAGTCATCAGACGCGATGGAAAGGAAAGCTTCGACCTATCGAAGTGGTAATTTTTCGAGAATCGGTGCGGTTTCCTCGGACGTTGGAAGCTTCTCATTCATTATTCTTTCATTCTTACGTCTTCGACATTCGGAAAATTCGTTCACCGACTCAAAACCTACGGAATCTCAGTCGTGAGTCGTTATCGTTTACCATCTCATTGTCACAAGTCATCAGACGCGATGGAAAGGAAAGGAAAGGAAAGGAAAAGGAAAGCTTCGGGCCACCGAAGAGGTAATTTTTCGCGAATCCTCGAGGTTTCCACAGCGGGCCGCTGTTCGGAAACGAACGTTGCAAGCTTCTCATTGTTTATTTTTTCGTTCTTATGCGTCTTCGACATTCAGAAAATTCGTTTTCCGATCCAAAATCGACGGGATCTCGGTCGTGAGTCGCTATTGTTTACCATCTCGTTGTCATAAGCCATCAAACACGAAGGAAAGGAAAGCTTTGTGCCGTCGAAGGGCTGATTTTTCGTGCATCGGAGCGTTTTTCTCGGACGTTGGAAGCTGCTCATCTTCACGTTTTCCATTGTTACGTGTCTTCGACGCTCAAAACCTTCGTTTTCCGATCCAGAACCAAAGAGATCTCGGTCGTAAGTCATCGAACGCGAAGGAAAGGAAAGCTTCGGGCCATCGAAGTGGTAATTTTTCGCGAATCCTCGAGGTTTCCACAGCGGGCCGCTGTTGGGCAGCGGACGTTAATGCCAGGACTCTCCTATAGTAGTCGCGATGTCCGTTGGAAAGGTGTCTCGCGGTTGAAATTAAGCGGCTTATCCGATCGAAACGCGCGGCGGCAGCTGTTTTCTCGGCGCAGCCGTTTAATTCGGAGCTGGATATCGGGGCCGGCCCTAACTCACCGGGACCGGGGAGAAGTGTCGCCGAGGAAGCGAGGCTGTCGCGAAGGGGAGAAGTAATCGTGGCCGGGTATCTGCTAAGCGAGCACAGGCTGCACCGGCCATTTACATACGCGCCCGTTTCAGCTTACGTCGATGCATGACGCCCCGATATTCCGGCCGATGGATCCCAGATAGAAAACAACGTTGTACGCGAACGTGCCGTCGGATAGGAATCGAAACTCGCCCGATGGGATTGGCACTTGTTGCGGTCGACGTCTTTATTGCCGTCGGGACATCTGTTTCTGCTTCCGTCTCTCTGGCTCTCTCTCATCGTCTCCTGCTCTCCTTACTTCGTCGTGCCCTCGAGCTCTCAAAAATCCATCGCAGATGAATTTATTTGTTTCTTTCGTGTTTCGTTGAGACTTTGCAGTTTTGCGAGTGGACCGTTGCAGAGAAATTAAAATTTAAAGGATATAACATTGTGGTCCGTGTCTTAATTCTGGATCTCCTAGCTTCTTCTACTTTCGTCCTTCTTCGAGTTTTTAAAAATCAAAGAATTTTTATCCTCCTGGTCTGTGTCTTATTTCTGGGTCTCCTCTCCTTTCTTCATCGAGTCCTAAAGCTCTCAAAAATCCATCGCAGATGAATTTATTTGTTTCTTTCGTGTTTTATTGGGACTTTGCACCTTTGCGAGTGGACCGTTGCAGACAAATTAAAATTTAAAGGATTTAACATTGTGGTCTGTGTCTTAACTCTGGATCTCCTAGCTTCTACTTTCGTCCTTCTTCGAGTTTTCAAAAATCAAAGGATTTTAATCCTCCTGGTCTGTGTCTTATTTCTGGGTGTCCTCTCCTTTCTTCATCGAGTCCTCAAGCTCTCAAAAATCCATCGCAGATGAATTTATTTGTTTCTTTCGTGTTTCTTTGGGCGAAAGCACCTTTGCGAGTGGACCGTTGCAGAGAAATTAAAATTTAAAGGATTTCACATTGTGGTCCGTGTCTTAATTCTGGATCTCCTAGCTTCTTCTACTTTCGTCCTTCTTCGAGTTTTCAAAAATCAAAGAATTTTTATCCACCTGGTCTGTGTCTTATTTCAGGGTCTCCTCTCCTTTCTTCATCGAGTCCTAAAGCTCTCAAAAATCCATGGCAGATGAATTTATTCGTGTTTTTCGTGTTTTATTGGGCCTTTGCACCTCTGCGAGTGGACCGTTTTGGAGAAATTAAAATTCAAAGGATTTAACATTGTGGTCCGTGTCTTAATACTGGATCTCCTCGAATCTTCTATTTTCGTCCTTCTTCGAGTTTTCAAAAATCAAAGGATTTATCCTCATTGGAACTTTCAAAAGATTACAAAAATCAGAGGACTTTTATCCTCCTGGTCCGTGTCTCATTGGACCTTTCCAAATCTAACGCAAAAATACAAGGATTTTTATCCTCCTGGTCCGTGTCTTATTTCTAGGTCTCCACTCCATTCTTCATCGAGTCCTAAAGCTCTTAAAAATCCATCGCTGATGAATTTATTCTACTTGTCCGTGTTTTATTGGGGCTTTATACCTCTGCGAGTGGACCGTTTCAGAAAAATTAAAATTCAAAGGATTTAACCTCGTGGTCCGTGTCTTAACTCTGGCTCTACTAGCTTTTTCTACTTTCGTCCTTCGAGTTTTGAAAAATCAAAGGATTTTTATTCTTCTGGTCTGTGTTGGATCTTTCTAGAGTTAGCGATAAGTGTAAGGATTTTTATCCTCCTGGTCTGTGTCTTGTATCTGGGTCTCCTTTTCTTCCTTCGTTCCTAAAAATCGAAGGATTTACCTCATTGGACCTTTCCAGAGTTAACAAAAGTCAAAGGATTGATTTATTCTCCTTGTTCCTGTCTCATTGGATCTTTTCAGAGTTAGCAAAAGTCAAAGGATTTTATCCTCCTGATTTATGTCTTATATCTGCGTCTCCTCTCCTTTCTTCATCGAATCCTAAAGCTCTCAAAAATCCATCGCTGACAAATTTATTCTATTCGTCCATGTCTTATTGGGGCTTTAGACTTCTGCGAGTGGACCGTTTCAGAGAAATCAAAATTCATAGGATTTTTATCCTTCTGTTCGGTGTCTCAACTCTGGATCTCCTCGTCTCCCTCTTTCGTTTTTCCTCGAGTTCCCAAAAATCAAAGGATTGGAGCTTTCACGAGCTTTCAAAAATCAGAGGATTTTTATCCTAGTCCGTGTCTTAGAGCTCTCAAAAATCGAAGAATATATCCTCCTCGTCCATGTTTTAGAGCTCCCAAAAATCAAAGGGTTCATCCTTCTGGTCCGTGTCTCATTGGACCTTTCTAAACCTAACTCAAAAATCGAAGGATTAATTCTCCTGGTCCGTGTCTCAGAATTCCAAAAAATCAAAGAATTTTAAACCTCGTGGTCCGTGTCTCATAGTTCTCAAAAATCGAAGGATTTTAATCCTCGTGGTCCGTGTCTCAGAGTTCCCAAGACCCAAAGAATTTTTTACCCTCCAGGTCCTCGTCCCAGAGCTCCGAAAAATCGAAGAATGAACCATCAGATCCGTGTCTCATTGGACCATTGCAAAGTTAACCGAAAAATCGAAGGATTAATCCAGCTGGTCGTTGTCTCATTGGGCCTTTCTACCTCTTCGAGGCGTGTCCTCTGTAACTTTCAAGGAATCCGAGTGTCTACAGCGAGATATTTAAGAGTTACGCGGATAACGAAGCGCGAGGGCCGCTAATGAAAGGGCCTGTAGCAATAGGACCGCTAATTAACAGCTTCTCGGGGAGTTAATTTGAATACAAGCTGGCCGGGGCAGCTTACACGTCGCTGCCAAGCGTCCGTGCGAACGCATACTCGGCAGGTATACGTGCGTGAGTACGTGTAAACGTGTGTAGCCCGATTCCCGATGCTCCGAGAAGCCCGGACTCAGAGCTACCAACCGTAGGAGCGACTAATTTAAATACACATGTCGATGCGTGCGAAGATTGCACCTATGCCGCATCCCCGCCGAGCTACGATCCCGGCCAGATACACATAATGCTATGCGACCAGCCTCCTCGTGTATGTACTCGGCCGTGTAATACACCGGTACTCCCGTGGAAATACACCGGCCGATAGATTTCACGCAGCATCCACGGGAAAAATGGATACAGAGACGCTGGAGAATCGACGGTGTAGCTCGATGCGACTTTAAGGGGTTTCTGGATGTGAGATTAACGACTTTGGTAGCTTCTCGCGGTTATTTTCGTTATGGTTTTATCATGGGTTAGGTGTAGAGACCTAACTTTCGATTAGGTATTTCTGTCGAGGACCTAAGTGCGTTGGATAGCGACAGGTGGCATAATTAGCGATCGGTTTAGCGACGATTATTGTTATATGTTATTTAAATATCGAAATGGACATCGCGAATCAACGTTATGGGATTTATTTACGAGGGATTCACGAAGTAGATCGCTTCTCTCGGTTATTTTCGTTATGGTTTTATCATGGGTTAGGTGTAGAGACCTAAGTTTTGATTAGAGGCTTGGGTGGGGATCTCAAGTGCGTTGGATCGCGACGGGTGGCATAATTAGCGATCATTATATTTCGATGCGACGTTAAAAGATCTTTTAAAGTGGGATTAACGACGTTGGTCGCATCTCGCGGTTATTTTCATTATGGTTTTATCCTAGGTTTGTTATAGAGACCTAACTTTTGATTAGAGGCTTGTGTCGGGCACCGAACTGAGATAAATCGCGACAATTAGCATAATTAGCGATCGCTTTATCGACGATTATTATTATATTAGGTCGTCCCATAAGTTCTTGCCGGTTTTACTTTTACTACATAGAACTATATGTCGAATAAAACTTGAAATATTAAGAAAAAACGTAATCGCCCGTTTGTTATCCTATTTCTTCCAATTTCGTTGGCAAACACGTTAATCATCGATATAGTTTATAAAATACGACGAAGAATGTAAATATCATCGCGAAAGAACTTATGGGAGGACCTAATATATTGGTTAATAGTTTGCGATCTTGCGATGTTACTCTGTGAGATGATAGTTGAAAAATTTTGATCCAACGTCCTTATGCGTGTGTATTTAACCCTTTGCAGACGAGAAACGAAGTTAACGATAGATCGAGTATACGCTAAATAAAAAAATGACAAATTGAGGGAAATTTTCCGAATTAAAAAATATATACAACATCGATGGCAATGCTAAAATTATTTTCAGCTATAATCCAAGTAGTTTTTATTCTAAAAAATGAAAAAATTTCCACGTGTATTATGACATTCGTCTGCAAAAGATTAAATATTGAGAAAAATTGTCCTTTCGATCCAATAGAGCGATGACATCTTAGTTATTACCTTAGTTATGTTTATAAAACGCAAGGAAAAATGTAAATAACTCCTCAGAACGATCTTATGGGATCATTTAATTAAATACAGGTCATGGTGGCGCTAGTGAGTTAACTCTTCGAGACAGAAAATTTCCTCCAATCTTATTACGCTTTAAATTAACCAAAATCGTAATAAATTCTTTTATTAACAAACCTAACCCATAATATAGAAACTTAAAAAGATAATAATACAGATATTGCGATTTTTCGAGGTGAGTTAAATGAAAAATCATTTTAAAACCGCGGAAACGTTTACCAAAGAAAGGGTCCTTGTCGCAGAATTGTTTTTCATGAGGAAACGTTGGTCTCAAAACAGGTTGATATTTCTATTCTTAATAAATTCTTTTATTAACAAACGTAACGCATAATATAGAAACCTAAAAAGATAATAATACAGCTATTGCGATATATTGAGGTGAGTTAAATATGAAAAATCATTTTAAAACCGCGGAAACGGTTCCTAGAAGATAAAGTATTTGTCGCAGAGCTGTTTTTTTTTTTTATTTTATCAGGAAACAGGTTGATATTTCGATTAACGAGGAAAAAAATCAGCTCCGTTTCTTGCGACTCTGCAGAAAAATGTAAATAGCGTCGAACTTATGAAATGATCTAATAGATACAGGTCATGGTGGCGCTAATGAGTTAACTCTTTGAAGCAAATTTCCTCGAATTTTACTACGCTTTAAATTAACCAAAATTCTCAATACATTCTTTTATTAACAAACGAATCGCATAATATAGAAACATAAAAAGATAATAATACAGTTATTGCGATATTTCGAGCTACCGCAAAGAATTCAATAGAAAATCGTTATAAAACGTTTCCTAGAGAAAGAGTCTTTTCGCAGAGGTGTTTTTCACGAGGAAACGTTGGTCTCGAAACAGGTTGATATTTCGATTAACGAGGAAAAGAAGTCTGCTCGGTTTCTTGCGACTAAGGCCACGGTAGAATCGATTAGTCATGTGCTAGGTATCGCTCGGGAGATGACTCACGAGATGGTACAGAGTTGACACTTTAGCTAATAAGGAAGATAAGTCTGTTCTCCTCTGTGATCGTGTCAGAGATGCTAGACGTCCCGAAGATACAATCGAAACCCGTTGATATTTTAATTCATAAGGAAAATGCGTTTGTCCTCGCTTTTTGCCACTGTCCAGAACAAGATCGGAATCGATTGGTCGCGGAGGATGACGAGCGTGTAGAAAAATGATCGCTACTGCTCGCGAGACGTGATCTAATACCAGTTTCGACTTTTCATGGACACGCTGGCTTTGAAAATAAATCTAGTTCTATTCTCAGGACCGTATTATCATCGATGACGAGGTTGTAGGAATCTGAGAACGCGGCGAATTTAATTCGAGTCGATTTTTTACTATTATTCGCTCAGAGTAGCCTAAATTATACCTCGCTATTCAGAGTAATCGAATATAAACTTCGACGTGTCTAATAAAGAAAATAAATCTTCGGTTGGTATTTTCATAGACACGTTGACTTTGAAAATAGTGTAGTTCTATCCTTGCAACTGTGTTTTCATCGAGTTGATACGAGTCGATTTTTTATTATTGGTCTCAGAGTAGCTTAAATTATACTTCGCTATTCAGAGTAATCGAGTATGAACTTTGACGTGTCTAATAAAGAAAATAAATCTTCGGTTGGTATTTTCATAGACACGTTGACTTTGAAAATAGTGTAGTTCTATCCTTGCAACTGTGTTTTCATCGNCTATTCAGAGTAATCGAATATAAACTTCGACGTGTCTAATAAAGAAAATAAATCTTCGGTTGGTATTTTCATAGACACGTTGACTTTGAAAATAGCGTAGTTCTATCCTTGCAACCGTGTTTTCATCGAGTTTGATACGAGTCGATTTTTTATTATTGGTCTCAGAGTAGCCTAAATTATTTCTGGAGCAGACTATTCTCAACGTGTCTAACAAAGGAAACAAATCCCCGGTTGGAGGTCTGACAGACTTACTGGGATTGAAAATAAGTCTAGTTCTATCCTCGGGACCGTATTATCATCGATGATGAGGTTGTAGGAATCTGAGAACGCGAAAATAGTGGATTTTTTACTATTACTCACTTAGAGTAGCATAAATTATCCTTTGAGCAGACTATTCTCAAGGTGTCTATCAAAGAAAACAAATCTTCGGTTGGAGTTCTCATAGACTTACTGGCATTGAAAATATGTCTAGTTCTATCCTCGCAATCGTGTTTTTATCAAATTTGATACGAGTCAATTTTTACTATTACTCACAGAGTAGTCTAAATTATTTCTGGAGCATATTATTCTTTACAAAGCTCGCTATCGAGAGTCTTTATGTATAAATCTCAACGTGTTTAACAAAGGAAAGAAATTTTTGGCTGGAAGTCTCATGCACTCACTGGCTTTGAAAATAAGTCTAGTTCTATCCTCTAAACCGTGTTATCGTTGAGATTGATACACATCCACTTTTTACTATTGATCTCAGTAGCCTAAATTATTCCTAGAATTGACTATTCTAAGCGAAGCTTGCTATCGAGAATTCTCGATTATAAACCACGACGCGTCTAACAAAGAAAACAAATAGTATTTTTATTATAAAATCGAAAGTAGATCGATCAGGACAGAAGCAACGGTGCGTCCCAAGTAACTTGTAGAATACTCGAAGAGGAATAATCGCGAATGGAAAATTTTTGGGGAACCGTTCACGTGAACTCAACTTTTTACTATTGTTCTCAGAGTATCCTAAATTTTACTATCGACTTAATATCCTAAATTATACCTGCAGCAGGCTATTTCTTCGTGAACTTCCTAGATATCGAGAGTCCCTATGCATAAATCCCGACGTGTTTAACAAAAAAAAGAAAAAAAAACAAATCCCGGAATAATCGCGAGTGAACTTTTGGCGAATCATTCGCGTGTAATTCTATTTTCGCGATCATGATTTCATCGAGTTTAATACGAGTAAAATCATTACTGACGCTTAGAATTGCCTAAATTATCCCTAGAGCAAACTATTCTTCGCGATCTTCCTCGCTATCTAGAGTCCTCATGCATAAAACTTCAACGTGTCTAACAAACAAACCAAAATCCCGATATTTCTCATAAAATGGAGCGTAGATCGCTCAGGACAGAAGCAACCGATGCGTCTCAAGCGACTTATAGAATTCTTGGAGAGAAATAATCGCGAGTAGAGAATTTTTGGCGAATCATTTGCATGTAATTCTATCTTTGCGACCGTGTTTTCATCGAATTTAATATCACTCGAATCTTTACTATCGTTCTCAGTATCCTAAATTATCCCTAGATCAAATTATTCATCGCAAACCTCACTATTGACACTCCTCACGCATAAATCTCGACGCGTCTAACAAAGAAAAAAAATCCGCGGTATTTTTCATAAAACCAAAAGTAGATCGATCAGGACAGAAGCAACAGAGCATCCCGAGCTGTTCGTAGATCGTTGGAAGAGGAATGGCGAGTGAATAATTTTTGGCTGATCGTTCGCGTGACGTGGAACAGGTTCGGATGAAGACGGAGCTTTGCATACGCGAGGTTAGTCATATCGCTCAGGTGGCAATGAATCTGCTGAATAGCTAATGAGGCCGAGAATCGACAGGCCCCAGAGAAGCAGAATAAAAAAGGGATAGAAAAAGAAACGAAGTCGTAACCAGCCAGTCCGGTTTCGTCAATGCTCCGAACTTCTCTCTGTCTATTGGGCCAGTATATTCGGTAGCGAAATCGCAAGGAACCTCTGTAACTCTTCTCCAGAATAAAGGAGACTTCGTTCAAGTTGCAGAAGTGAACCCTAAATCAACTAACGTCAGCCAAAGAAGAAAAGATTATTCACCGACTACGTCGTTATCCGCAAAGTCCAAACCCGACACGAATCATACAAAATCCAGTGATAATCGATCCATGGTCAACCATCATCCACCAAAAACACACTCCTTTCGCAACCTGACCTTATATATATTAGGTTGAGGAAAAAGAAATCCATTATTTTCTTGGCAGATGACTGCAGCGATCGATATCTCGTAAAGCATCGATCGAACAATTTCAGATTTATACTCGTCGTCGAGGCGACATTTCACGCTAAAAAAATTCTTTCGCTGTTTTTCGTTTGGTCCATTCAGTCGCGAGTTACGGGGTGTTAAAAATGCAAGCGAGCGAAGAGAAAATTCGGTACGTTTTACAGTTTTTCTTTGATGACGGCGAAAATGCGAGCTAGGCGGCTGAAATTGCGAATGGTGTTTATGGGGCCGATACTGGTGACAGCTGATTACGTGGAATTTTGATTTCGTCGATTCCGTTCGGTATTTTTGATGTTAAAGGCGCATCTCGTACTGGCAGGCCTGTCGTCGAAAGTGTCGATGAAATCACGGAAATAATCGAAGTTGACCGGCGTGTTAGTAGTCGTGGCATCGCGCGAGAGCTAAAGATCGACCGTGAAACGGTTTTGAACCATTCGCGCGAAGCTGGATTGAAAAAGAAGCTCGATGTTTGGGTGCCGCGGCGATTAACGCGAAAAAACACGATGGATCGAATTTCCATCCGCGAAGCCTTGGCCAAACGGAACGAAATCGACCCATTTCTTAATCGGACGGTGACTGGGGACGAGAAATAGGTCGCACGCGACGATATTAGGTGGAACTGGAAAGGAATCGTTTATTCCGAGTTGCTTCCAAACGGCCAAACGCTAAACTCGGATCTCTACCGTCAACAACCGGACCGTTCGAAGCTAGCGATTGGCCAGAAACGGCCAAAATTAGCCAACACTTGTCTGTAGCGACTCGCCGGAAGCTCCGTCAGCTTGGTCGGCAAGTTTTAATCCACCCACCATACAGTCCAGACCTTTCACCAAGCGAACACCATCTTTTCCTCGCACTGCGAAACTTCCCGAGCGATAAGAAATCGGCATCGAGCGAAGATCGTGAAAATCGATTACTAGACTCCTTCGCCAATAAGCACCGAGACTTCTACTAGAGAGGCGTCACGAAGCTACCCTTAAAATGGCAACAAATTACAGAACAAAACGTTGCGTGTTTCACCGAAACCGGACAATCGGAAACGCGTTAAATAAAGTCTCGAAGTTGGCGCGAAAATAATGGATTTCTTTTCGCCCAGCTTTTCGAACCCAGCGTTATTCTTTCGCTTTTCGCGATGCTAAACGCAGCGATTCGCGGTGAGTAACGCTCGGGAATCCTTTCAGGAGGTTCGGCTACCTGGTGTTTTGTCCCGCGACACCGGGAACGATCTCCTCGAAGAGAAGAGGAATAGCCGAGGCCTTTCTTTCGGCGGATTCGGCCGATTCATCGGTTGGTTAAATCAACCCGGCGATCGATTCGGAATCCATATCCTTGCCGGCGAGAGATAACGGGGAGGAAACGAGAGAGCAGGGTTCTGAGAGGCATTGGCAAAAGCCGCGTCTGTCAGTCACACGTCAGCCGGCAACAATATCTATTGTGCCGAAGTGAATCGTAATACCTTGCGGGATATGGACGTGTATATCTGATACGATAACCCGATATCGAGATGACATCGACTACCATGGAAGCCGCGCCGGCCAATGACGAGTGATAATCGCGGATCTTCTCAATGCTATCTGTCAGTTCCGCTGGCAGGATTACCGTGTGTCAGACGAGTAATTAGTCGTTTCGCCTGGCGCGATTAGATTCCCAAGGCAGAGCCAGCGTCTTCCGAATCGTTGCACCGCCGTCCCGGCGCCCGCTATCTGCCATCTTGACGCGGCTCTATCGATCGCGATCTATCCACGTGTTTGCCTCGACATTTTTACCCGAGAGGCTCGTGCATTCGCTTTTTATCGAATTGTAAGATTGGTCTATCCTGTGATCTAGATGATCGCTATGGAAAATCGTTCTTCGAATCAACGCGTAAGTATTTTAGTTCAGATGGTTACAGGATGATGACTTCTCTTTAAGGCTATGGTGTATCCATCTTTGTCGTCGAAACAATCGTCAAATTCGAGACACTATTTATTTGGGCTACACGTGATCTATATTCAAATCGATTTTTCCAACAATATGAATTGAATTTCTTCTTTTAATTCCGAATTTGTTGATCTATCCTGCGATCTCGATGATCGCTGTAAAAAATCGCCTAACTATATAACTTTAGAGGGTTACAGGATGATGACTCCTCTTTAAGTCTATGGTGTTGCCATCTTTGTCTTCGAAATCGTCGTCAATCTAGAGAGGAGGCTTACTTGGATCATGTATGATATACATTCGAACTAATTTTTCCAACGATTTGAATTTCTTTCTATCTTGTTGTCATCTATGTCCCCGTATGCGCTGTCAGAATTCGAGAAATAATTCGATCGATTCACGTATGATTCACCGTTTCTTGAAATGTTCTAATTTCCCGCTGTACGTTGCTAGACGCTTCTAGCGACATCTAGCTTTCGAATAAAAGCGGTGGAGGTCACTTCCTTCTGTTATTATACAGTATTCTAGCAGAGAACTCAAACGATTTGAATTTTCCTCTCACTTTTATTCACTTATCCTTTAGTTTCCGTATTTTCACAACAGGTTCATGTATCACATCGTTTCGATTTACCCACTAAGTCTACCTGTCAATCTCAAAAATTAGCGAACCTCGTGCAGTGCCACTATCTACATCTCCGAAACCTCTTTCAGACCCAAAACTCGATTCATTCGTTTGATTCAAGCCACTTTTCACCTCGAAACCGATTCTTGCGACGATTTGAATCGACTCGAATCCCCTGTATCACGTCTATCGATTTACCCACTTTAGTCTATCCATCAATCTCAAGGATCAGTGTGAAAATTCGTTCCTCGAACGAACTCGCATCTTTCTAACTCGGAAAATTAGTGGATCTCACGATGTGTCACCTTTGGACCCAAAACTCGATTGATTCCAGTGATTTGAGAGTTACTTTCCACCTCGAAACCGATTCTTGCGACGATTCGAATCGACTCGAATCCTCCGTATCCCGTTCATCGATTTACCCACTTAGTCTAGCTATCAATCCCATTAAATCACCGTGAAAATTCGTCCTTTAAACGAACTCACGTCTCTCTAGCCTCAAAAATTAGTGGATTTAGTGAAGTATCGCCATCTACGTCTCGAAAACTTTTTTTACACCCAAAACTCGATTGATCCGATCGTTTCTCGATCCACGTTTCCCCTAAAACCGATCCTGCAACGATTCGAATCGCCTGGAATCCCCACATCCCAAGCACCCCTCATCCATCGATTTATCCACTTAGTCTACCTATCTCCTATTAGATCACGGTGAAAATTCGTTCTTCGAACGAACTCGCATCTCTCTAATTCGAAAAAGTAGCGAATCTCGCGCAGTGTCGCCATCTACGTCTCTGAAACCTCCTTTAGACCCAAAACTCGATTGATTCCAGTGATTTGAGAGTCACTTTCCACCTCGAAATCAATTTTTGCAACGATTCGAATCGACTCGAATCCTCTATATCCATCCATCGATTTGTCTACTTTAGCCTACCTATCAATCCCATTAAATCACCGTGAAAATTCGTCCTTTGCTCGAACTCGCGTCTCTCTAACTCCAAAAATTAGCGAATCTCGCGTCGTGTCGCCATCTACGTCCCCAAAACCTCTTTTACACCGAAAATTCGATCGTTTCTCGATCCACGTTTCCTCCTGAACCGATTTCTGCAACGATTCGAATCGCCTCGAATCCTCCGTATCCCATCCATCGATTTATCTACTTTAGTCTACCTATCAATCCCATTAGATCATCGTGAAAATTCGTCCTTAAACGAACTCACACCTCTCTAACTCGAAAAAGTATCGAATCTCACGCAGTGTCGCTATCTACGTCTTCAAAACTTCTTTTACAGCCAAAACTCGATTGATTCGATCGTTTCTCGATCCACGTTTCCCTCTAAAACCGATCCTGCAACGATTCGAACGCCTGGAATCCCCACATCCCAAGCACCCCTCATCCATCGATTTACCCACTTAGTCTAGCTATTAATCCCATTAAATCACCGTGAAAATTCGTCCTTTGCACAAACTCGCGTCTCTCTAACTCGAAAAATTAGCGAATCTCGCGCAGTGTCGCCATCTACGTCTCTGAAACCTCCTTTAGACCCAAAACTCGATTGATTGCAGTGATTCGAGAGTCACTTTGCACCACGAAATCAATTTTTGCAACGATTCGAATCCTCCGTATCCCGTCCATCGATTTATCTACTTTAGTCTACCTATCAATCCCATTAAATCACCGTGAAAATTCGTCCATTGCACGAACTCGCGTCTCTCTAACTCCAAAAATTAGCGAATCTCGCGCAGTGTCGCCATCTACAACTCCAAAACCTCTTTTACTCCCAAAACTCGATCGTTTCTCGATCCACGTTTCCTCCTGAACCGATCCTGCAACGATTCGAATCGCCTGGAATCCCCACATCCCAAGCACCCTCTCCCTGCCTCTCTCCCTCCTTTTTCCTCTCCGGGCAATTAATTAGCGGATAGTATCTCGGCTGCCGGTGGCTCACGTACGTCCTGCGCGATAAAAGTAATGCCCCGGAAAAATGTTTCTGTTTTGCCGNCGCATGCACCCAGCGTCGGGGCGCGGCAGAGAGGGACGCTAGACAGGGGTTGGCCGAGGCAGAAAGGTGTATACGCTATAAAATATAAAGTATAACGTATATAAGACCATAAAGCCCGATAAGGGAGCAGCATAGATATACGACCGAGCTGCGAGCGCACGCGAAAAAGGGTTCGCGAAATTAGAATTTTTACGGTGGACTGCCGGCGGAATAATAAAAGGAGAGATGAGCCTGTAACCTTTGCAGCGATACCACGCAACCATGGGATGAGTTAACCGGGGTGAGAGAGATTTTTTCGGGTGTGGTCGCCCCGATTCTTCGATCGCGTGTGCACGGTTTTTCATCCTGTTCGTTTCTTATGGATGTATGGATGCGATAGTGGAATTAGAATTTGCACCGTGTACTCCAGGTGGAAAGAGAGGTCGGATGCTCGTTAATCTATGGTGTCTGACAACTGAGAGTTCGATGTTTGTGTTGTGCTGCTTTTGTATCATTGGAAAATTTTCTTTGCGATTTTCGATTGTAGTTTTGTCGAGGATAAATTAATAAAGGCGGAGAGTTATAGATAGGAACTATGTTAACGATGGTTCATTTCGTATGGGAAGCCAAAGTTGTTTCCACTATTTACTTACTCTAATTTTGATTGATCATGCAACGAGACTAGAGACTTTATCATAACTTAATTCTCATAGTCGAAAATTACGGATAAATTAAATAAAAATCAAGGTTGAACGATGGTAGAGTTCGGTGAATTATCTATAAGAATTATAATTTCCAGTATCTGCCACCTGAGACTCCAATGTCTGTGTTACGCTGCTTTTGCATCATTGGAAAATTTTCTTTGTGATTTTTGAATCTAGTTTCATCAAAACGTAATTCTCATAGTCGAGAGTCAAGGATAATTAATAAAATCGGAGAATTATCAATAAGAACTATGCCATCTGAGACTCCGATGTCTGTGATGTGCTTCTTTTGTATCATTGGAAAATTTTCTTTGCGATTTTCGATTATAGTTTAGTCGAGATTGTGACGTAATTCTCATAGTTGGGGATAAATTAATAAAGTCGGAGAATTATCAATAGGAATTATGTTAACGATGGTCCATTTCGTATACGAAGTTAAAGTTGTTGCCACTATTTATTTACTCTAATTTTTATTGATCGTGAGACTGAAGATTTCACTCTAGTCGAGAATTAAGAATAAATTAAAAAAAAAAAACAAGGATGAACGATCGTAGGCGTGGAGGATAAAATCAGAGAATTATCTATAGAAACTATAATCTCGAGTATCTGCCACCTGAGACTCCGAAGTCAGTGTTGTGCTTCTTTTGTATCATTAGAAAATTTTTTTTGCGAGTTTTGATTATAGTTTTGTCGAGGTTGTGACGTAATTCTCATAGTTGGGGATAAATTAATAAAGTCGCAGAATTATCAATAGGAATTATGTTAACAATGGTCCATTTCGAATAGGGAACCAAAGTTGTTGCCATTATTTATCCTAATTTCGGTTAATCACGCGACAAGACTAGAGACTTTACTATAATTTAATTCTCACATTTGAGAATCAAGGATAAATTAAATAAAAATCAAGGTTGAACGATGGTAGAGTTCAGAGAATTATCTATAAGAATTATAATCTCCAGTATCTGTAACCTGACACTCCGATGTCTGTGTTACGCTTCTTTTGTGTCATTGGAAAATTTTCTTTGTAATTTTTGATTGTAGTTTTGTCGAGGTTGTGACGTAATTTTCATAGTCGAGGATAAAGGATAAATCAAATAAAAATCAAGGTTGGACCATGATAGGGTTACAGGATAAAGTCGAGGAATTATCTATAGGAACTATAATCTACGGTATCTGATACCTGAGACTCCAATGTCTGTGTTACGCTTCTTTTGTATTATTGGAAAATTTTCTTTGCGATTTTCGATTACAGTTTTGTCGAGGTTGTGACGTAATTCTCATAGTTGGGGATAAATTAACAAAGTCGGAGAATTATTAATAGAAACTATGTTAACGATGGTCCATTTCGTATAGGAAGTCACAGTTGTTGCTACTATTTATTTCCTCTAATTTTGGCTGATCATGCGACGACACTAAAGACTTAATCCTAGTCAAGAATTAAGGACAAATGAAATAAAAACCAATGAACGATCGTTCGAGTATCTGCCACCTGAGTCGCACAGCAGATCTCAAATACTACTGTCATGTTTCTTTTGTACCATTGGCAACATTTCTTTGTAATCTTCAATTCTAATTTCATCGAGATTGTCATTTTACCAGTAACGCATTCCGCATGGGAGTCAAAGTCGTTACCACTATTTACTCTATTTTCGGTTGATCAAGTATCTATCACAGAAGACTCCAAATGTCAGTGTTACGTTTCTTTCGTATCCTAGGCAACTTTTTTTGTAATCTTCGATTCTTGCTTCATCGAGATTGTCATTTTACCCGTGGTCCATTCCGTATAGAAAGCCAAAGTTGTTGTGACTATTTACTTACTCCAATTTCGGTTAATCACGCGACGAGACTAGAGACTTTACAATAACTTAATTCTCACAGTCGATAAAGGATAAATTAAATAAATAAATAAGACAAGGATAAGGATAAATGAAATAAAAATCATGGTTGAACGATTCAGAGAATTAGCTCGGAACTGGTGATTCCCGTCGGACATTCGACGGGGGGTAGCGGTCGTAAGGGGGTTGACGTAGGTGTATTGGTAGCGGAGAAAAATCAGAGGCCTCGGAGCGACCCCTGTAAGCAAGTATCGCGGCAGTAAAGCGAAACGAGCGGCGTATAAAAGCGTTTCGGTCCGGGGGTTGATGGGAGTGACGTTGAAACCGCGATGTCCTACCCTGCCGTTAGGGGATGAAGAGATCTTATCCGGTAACTGCAAGCCACCGCGTGGCTGCTGCCCCTTCTTCTCCTCCGGATACCACCAGAAAATCCGCGTTGTCGATCGGTATCTCTACCGTAGATCGAATCGCATGCACATTGTTGTCCGGCAATCCCATTTGCTTTGTTGGCCTACCTGTGCGTGGCACTGCTCGATCCTCGATACCAGAAATCGAATTAATTCCCTCCGAAAGAGTTAAAACCTCTCTCTCTCTGTCGATAGAATCGTCGATGAGAAGATCGAAGAGTATCGAGAGAAAGAGAGAGAGAGAAAAGGATTCCGTGGAAAGAAAAGATGACATCTCGCGGTCGGAGGAATAATAAATGAAAGAGAACGTTTCAATTAGGGACTTCTCGTCTCTCTCAGCGTGTGGCTGGGCCCGCTGGGACCACCCCCAACGTAGGGCCCAGAGAGAGGCGAGCTCGTGACGAATGGGGACATTATGCGAGCGCAGCGTTAGGTGTCTGCTCCTAGTTAGAAGAAACTTAGACCCCTACCGGCTCTCATTCACTGGGCCCACTTCCTGCAACTCTCGCAGCGAAATAAAAATCGTAACGATTTTTTCTTTTTTTTCCCGATCTAACCTGCATCGATCCTCGCGTAACACCGGCTGGCTTTTTCCCTTTCTCCCGAATGGGGCCCCTTTCTCCGGGAATCGAAGAAAGGGGCCCGTCCGAACACGGGTAGCCGGCTCCTTCCGATCCTCCTTTTGCGCCACTATTTTTCACTCGTCCAGTTTTTAATGGCCGGGATTAATATCGCCGGGTAACAAGACACTTTTCCAAAGGGGCCTGCTGCCCCGATGCGTTTATGTTTGTGTGAGCGTGTGTGGGTGCGGCGAGCATAAAAGATTATGAATGCGATGCATCCGTTCGCCGGCAATAAGTCTGATTGTGTTCGGGTAGCCGGACAAATCGCCCGGCATTATACCGACGTCTCAGTCTATCAATTACCGGACGTTGCCTCCCGGTTTTCGTGCTTAGCCTTTGCTTCGCGCGCGTTAGGCTCCCGGAGGATAGCCTCCGGTCTATTTCATTGATCATCGCTGCTGCGAGTATCGCGTTTCCTTCTTGGGACTCTTGGTAGTGTTTCTGGGCAATTTTCCGCGGGAAATACCGCGAGTTACGTCCCAAACACAGTGATTTAGGTCACATAGACGTGGACGCACCTGATCTGTGACCTATTGCGTTTTTTTCTCGAAATAAGGTGTATTTTGTTGATCAATCTCGCGACGGATCGATCTTAAAGGTATTGCGTTTCATTCCAGATACTCTTGATAGTGTTTCTGGGGAATTTTCCGCGGGAAATACCGCGAGTTACGATCTAGAACACGCTGAGTTGTTGTATAGACGTGGACGCACCTGATCTGTGATCTATCGCGTTTCTTTCTCGAAATAAGGTGTATTTTGTTGATCAATCTTGCGACGGATCGATCTTAAAGGTATTGCGTTTCATTCCAGATACTCTTGGTAGTGTTTCTGGGCAATTTTCCGCGGGAAATATCGTGAGTTACGTCCCAAAAACAGTGATTTAGGTCACATAGACGGGGACGCACCTGATCTGTGATCCATCACGATTCTTTTTTGAAATAAGGTGTATCTCATTGATCATCGCTGCTATGGGTATCGCGTTTCCTTCTTGGGACTCTTGGTAGTGTTTCTGGGGTATTTTCCGCGGGAAATACCGCGAGTTACGTTCTGAAATATTGTGAGTTTGGTTGTATAGACGTGGACGCACCTGATCTGTGATCTATCGCGTTTCTTTCTTGATATAAGGTGTATTTCGTTGATCATTGCTGCTGCGGGTATCGCGTTTCCTTCTTGGGACTCTTGGTAGTGTTTCTGGGGAATTTTCCGCGGGAAATACCGAAACTTAAGTTCTGAAACTCGGTGAGTTTGGTTGTATAGACGTGGACGCACCTGATCTGTGATCTATCGCGTTTCTTTCTCGAAATAAGGTGTATTTTGTTGATTATCTTCGAGCCGAATCGCTCTTCAAGGTATTGTGTTTTCTTCCAGATACTCTTGAGAACGATCCTGTGGAATTTTCCGCGGGAAATATCGTGACTTAGATTGCATAAACGCGGAGACACCTGATCTGTGATCCATTGCGTTTCTTTCTCGATATGAGGTGTATTTTGTTGATTATTTTCGCGCCGGATCACTCTTCAAGGTATCGTGTTTCCTTCTTGGGACTCTTGGTAGTGTTTCTGGGGAATTTTCCGCGGGAAATATCGCGAGATACGTTTTGAAATACGGTGAGTTTGGTTGTATAGACGTGGACGCACCTGATCTGTGATCCATCGCGTTTCTTTCTTGATATAAAGTGTATTTTGTTGATTATCTTCGAGCCGAATCGCTCTTCAAGGTATTGCCTTTCCTTCCAGATACTCATGAGAATGTTTCTGTGGAATTTTCCGCGGGAAATATCGTGATTTAAGTCCCGTAGACGTGGATGCACATGATCTGTGTTCCATTGCGTTTCGTCCTCGGAACACGGTGTATTTTCATTGATCATCATTGCGCGGGATCAGTCCTCCAGGTGTTTCATATCCTTCCAGGTACCCTAGGGAATAGTCTGAGTGTTTCTGCACAATTTTCTGCGGTAAATACCGTGACTTTCGCTTGTAAATACCGTGACTTGCGTCTCGTCGATGTGGAGGACGCACCTGACCTGTGATCGATAGCGTCTCTTCCTCGAAACAGGGTCCATTTCATTGATCATCCTCACGCGGGATCGCTTTTTAAGGTATTATGTTTCCTTCCAGACACTTTCAGGAATCATCCGAGTGTTTTTGCGTAATTCTCCGTCGTGAATATCGTGACTTACGACTCGTCGACGTGGACGCACCTGACCTGTGATCCATCGCGTCTCTTCCTCAAAACAAACTCTATTTTATTGATCCTCCTCGCTCTGGATCGTTCCTCAAGGTGTTGCGTTTCCTTCTAGACATCCTCGAGAATGTTTCTACGTAATTTTCCGCGGGAAAAACCATGATTTACGACCCTAAATACCATGACTTGCGTCCCGTCGACGCGGATTTACCTGACTTGTGATCTATCGCGATTCTTCCTCGAAATAAGGTGTATTTCGCTGCTCATTCTCGTGCCGAATCGCTCTTCAAGGTATTGAGTTTCCTTCCAGACACTCTCAGGAATCGTTTGAGTGTATTTGCGTAATTCTCCGTCACAAATACCATGACTTACGACCCGTTTACGCGGATCCACCTGATTTGCAATCTATCGCGTCTCTTCCTCGAAACAAGATGTATTTCCTTGCTCATTCTCGTGCTAAATCGCTCTTCAAGGTATTGTGTGTCCTTCCGGATATTCTTTGAAATGTTTTTGTGTAATTTTCCGTCGGAAAAACCACGATTTACGACCCTAAATACAGTAAGTTAAATCCTGTCGACGCGGATCCACCTGTCTCGTGATCCATCGCGTCTCTTCTTCGAAATAAGGTCTATTTCATTGACCATCTTCATACAAATCGCTTCTAAAGCTATCACGTTTCCTTTAAAACACCATGGGGAATCTTTTAAGCATTTTTTCGTAATTTTCCGCGGTGAATACCATGACTTACGTCTCTTAAAACACCGTGTCTTACATCCCGTCGATGAAGACCCACCCATCGCGTCTCTTCTTCGATATAAAGTCTATTTCATTGACCATCTTCATGCGAATCACTCCTAAAGGTGTCGCATATCCTTTAAAACGCCATGGGGAATCTTTCAAGCATTTTTTCGTAATTTTCTGCGATGAATACCATGAGTTACGTCCCTAGGAACACCGTGTCTTACATCCCGTCGATGAAGACCCACCCATCGCGTCTCTTCTTCGATATAAAGTCTATTTCATTGATCATGTTCATACGAATCGCTTCTAAAGCTATCACGTTTCCTTTGAAACACCATGGGGAATCTTTCAAGCATTTTTTCGTAATTTTCCGCGATGAATACCCTGACTTACGTCCCTAGGAACACCGTGACTTACATCTCATCGATGAAAACCCATCTGACCCGTTATCCATCGCGTCTCTTCCTCAAAACAAACGCGAAAAGCTTGTTCTAGGCTTCCTTCGATACCTCTGACTCGCGATTTCAAGAAAAAGAGAGCGAGAGAGGGAGAGAGAGTTTTTCTTCTGGTGCCAGACACGATTTATCAACATTTTAATGTACTCCGGCTACATAATGGACTGGGAGTATAATGTACTCCCTCAAACCTTTTCCCAGGCTCCTCTATAGACCCCCCTAAGAATAAGAATAAGACGTTGACACATGGTGGGGCCCGGGCAAACACAATGTCCGCGGTATAACGTACGGCCCGCGTAACTATGCTGGTTTTTTTCCGAAAGATCCCGCGCGGATTAGGCCGCCTGTTTCAGCCCGGTTTCGAGATCGCTTCGAAACGGGGTTTCCTATCGAAGTAGTCCTCGCGTGATTCCCGTGACTGGTCGTACATCATCCCGAAGGCAGCGTGACTCTGGAGGATGGATGAAATATCGCCGGGCGAAACACCTGGAGCAGCACCCGTGGCTTACCTTTCGCGCGGGGACACGCGATATTATTATTTTCACGCTCGTTACTCCGACATTTTTCCATATCCCGGGTTTTGTCGTGTTTTAACTCCGCAGGAGACAATTCCGCTTCACGATCGTTACTTTTCGCTTTTCCGATCACTCGGTAATAACACAAAGAAGTATTTAAACTCGTGACGTGACAATTTTGAAGCTTTGATCGCTCGGTAATACTTTGACGACGAATTTAAACTCGCGACGAGACAATTCCGCTTCACGATCGTTACTTCTCACTTTTCCGATCGCTCGGTAATACTTTGACGACGAATTTAAACTCGCGACAAGACAATTTCGCTTCTTTGATCGCATGATAATACCTCACAGAAGTATTTAAACCCGTGCCGAGACAATTTTGATGCTTTGATCGCTCGGTAATACCCCGAGGTAGTATTTTAACTCGTGACGACACGATTTTTCTTCTTTGATCGCGCGGTAATATTTCAATGAGGTATTTTAACTCGCGACGAGACAATTTTGCATTTTTAATCGCTCGGTAATACCCCATAGAAGTATTTAAACTCGTGACGAGACAATTTTGATGCTTTGATCGCTCGGTAATACCCCAAAGAAGTATTTAAACTCGCGACGAGACAATTTTGATGCTTTGATCGCTCGGTAATACCCCAAAGAAGTATTTAAACTCGTGACGAGACAATTTTGCTTTTTTGATCGCTCGGTAATACCCCATAGAAGTATTTAAACTCGCGACGAAACAATTTTGCTTCTTTGATCGCTTAGTAATATTCCAATGAAGTATTTTAACTCGCGACGAGACAATTTTGCTTCTTTGATCGCAAAGTAGTACCCCGAAGAAGTATTTTAACTCGCGACAAGACAATTTTGTTTCCTTGATTGCTCGGTAATATTCCAATGAAGTATTTTAACTTGCGACGGGACAATTTTTCGCTTATTCCGTTTACTGTTTTCGCTGTCTTGATTGAGGCGAGGGGCCCAAACGATTTATTTTTCACGTGAGGACTCTCGATATTATTATCTTCTCGCTCGTTACTCCTTGCTTTTCCGATCGCTCGGTAATACACCGGCGACGTTACTTAAATAACAGGGGGACAATTTTTCTCTTCTTCCGTTTCCTCTCCGACGTTCTGACCGACGAATTCAGGGGCCCGAACCTAATTAATTTCACGATCGTTACTCTTCGCTTTTCCGATCTCTCGGTAATACCCCGAGTTCTCGTATTTAAACTCGCGACGATACAATTCCGCTTGTTCCGTTAAACTCTCTTCGCCGTTCTAGATGAAGCGAGGGGCCCAAACGATCGCAAGTTTACCTTTCACGTGATATTATTTTCACGTGTGATACTCCTCGCTTTTCCAATCGCTCTGTAATACCTCGAGTTATCGTATTTAAACTCTCGACGATACAATTCCGCTTTTTCTCTTAAACTCTCTTCGCCGTTCTAGTTGAGTCGAGGGGCCCGAGCGATTTACCTTTCGTGCGGGGACTCGCGATATTATTATTTTCACGATCGTTACTCCTCGCTTTTCCAATCGCACGATAATATTCGGAATTATCGTATTTAAACTCGCGACGAGAATAATTTTTCGCTTCTTCCATTTATTCATCGACGTTATGACCGACGAATCGAGGGGCCCAAACCTAATTAATTTCACGTTCCTTATTCCTCGCTTTTCCGATCGCTTGGTAAAACTTCGAGACGTTATTTAAATCGCGATGAGACAATTCCGCTTCTCCTATTTTCTCTTTTCTCTGTTTTCATTGAGTTGAGGGGCCCGATCGATCGCAGGCCTACCTTTCACAAGGGAACTCGCGATATTATTTTCACGTTCGTTACTCCTCGTTTTACCGATCGCTTGGTAAAACCTCGAGACGTTATTTAAATCGCGACGAAACAATTTCGTTTCTTCCGTTTACTCTCCGTGGCTGTAACCGACGCACCGCGTCGAGACGCGGGGCCCGAAGCTAATTAATTTCACGTTCGTTACTCCTCGCTTTTCCAATCGCTCTGTAATACCTCGAGTTGTCGTATTTAAACTCTCGACGAGACAATTCCGCTTCTTCACATTTCCTCTCTCCACTACCACTCTATCCGACGCGGTGCGTCGAGTCGAGGGGCCCGAGCGGGATCGTAGCGAAAGTAGTGCATCGTCGCGATAAGGAACGCAATCCGATGCGCGTGCCAGATAAGTGGCTGATGCCTTTAGTCCGGGGAACGAGGATGTTCCTCGGCCATGGGTTCAAACGCTCTCGAGGGGTGGTCGTAACACCCTCGCCAACCAAGGGTGGACCGAATGATGCCTGCAGGGGTGACGGAGAAGTCGCGGAGGAGGCAAATGGCTGGATTAAGCGAGTCCGAGTCATTAACCGTTTCAGTCCCAAAGGAATTTGAAAAAAACACCGTTCAAAAGTCCCAAACAGAGTTATCGCGATTTTTCTAAATGCATACGATAAGACCCAAACGAAGCGATAGCAATTGTTTCACTTTAAATCACTGAATTCTAATCTGAGTAATACCTAACTGCGTTAGGAAATTTGGTTTGGCAACTAAACGATCGCGGATTTCAAATGAGAAGGAGAATTCAAAAGTTTTGTTTAGAAATGTAACTTTATTCGATTAGATACTGGCAGTTCTTGTCGATG